>JUDQ01000342.1:0-29880 GCA_000812075.1 Scedosporium aurantiacum
AAAAAAAAAAAAAAAAAAAAAAAAAGAAGAAGAAGAAGAAGAAGAAGAAGAAGAAAGAAAGAAAGAGAAAGAAGGAAAAAAAGCTTTACAAAATCCTTTGATATTTGATAGACCTGAGCCATGGGAAACAGTCGAAGGGCAACAATTTATAGGAGCTTCTAAAGGTTGCTTTAGCCCCTTACAACAACCGCGCGAGCGAGCCGCCTCTTTCCAAATCTAGCTTCGTAGAATGTGCAGTATTGCCCCTCGGACCAAATTATGAATGTGTATTGTGAATGACCCATCCTATGTTCCTATTTAGCCAGCTCCTGCAGAGCTTTTGTACCGCCATCTGGCAACGCACTGCGATACTAGATCAGTGATATCACCGTCTCCAATAACTCGTTTTAATCTCTTTAAATGTGCGTGGTACTGTTTTGACAACGGGTGCCTTCGGATCAGCATATCCGATGTTGGTGATTAGGTCTTGATGGTCCGAAAATCTTGCGTCCCGAAAGACAAAGCTCCTTCCAGCTGGAAAGACGTAGTTTTGGAGTGTCGAGAGCGGCAAGTCTGTCAAGCTTTTAAAGGACAGGATTGCGTTGTTTGTAAACTTTCTGGCGATATCGTTGAAATTTGTCCAGAAATCCTGGAACTTGTCGGTGGCCACTTTGTCCGGGTCGTCGGTGCTGTCAGAGTCTGCCAGACCCAAGACCAGCGCCCCAGTTGGGTCGACCCCGATGGAGTAGGTATCGACCACTCTCCTCTTCACCACGTTTCCGGAATTCTTGGTTGCCAATTTCTGGAGGAACAAGTGGAGGACCTGATCCTGTGTCACGGTAACACAAGTTCCGGAGACGGCCACCGTTAGGCTGTAGCTGCCCGTAGCTTCGATCTGGCCAAGACACCCATTCACGCCCGCCTGGTCCTGGTCCTTACTTGAATAAGCAAAAGTGAGAATGGTAGCACCGGAAGTTGGGAGGGTTGTCGAAGTAGGCAATTCTTTGTTGTAGAACTTTGCGTCGTACGAGATGGCTCCGGATTTATGCGAGACATCGCAGTTGACCCAGGGACGCACGCAGAACTCTGGAACCAGAGGCGTGATGGTGACCTTGAAATAGTTGGCTAAAGAGTTGCGATTGATGGATATAACACCATCTTGCTGGTTTATCTCGGACACGTTGACCCAGTTCCACGGGAATCGTCGGGGCGGCGGAAGTGGGTTGTGGTTTGCAGCACATAGATAATTCAAGGTCGCGCAGTTACTCTCATCCTTGCTTTGCTGTGCAACTGGCAGGCCATTTGTCCCCATGTATGGATTTATGTTGAAGTTGAAGCCCGTCAACGTCAGAGTCGATACAGAAGGTTCGCGGACAACGGCACTGCATCCCAACACGAGATCGCCATCTTTCTTCATCTCGTTCACATAAGCCGTCAAAAAGTAGGTCTGGAGAAGCACGTGGGCAGCCGAAGACTCATCGAACCCTTCGATATGCGGTATGTCCCAGAGGTTTGCGCTGGAGAGATCGAAGAGCAGCTGCTGGAGGTCAAAGGCGGAACCCGAGAGGTTGCGAATCTCGGCAATCTTGTCCTGCACGTCCTTGGGCAAGTTCTGGACATCTACCTCGTCCATGACGGATAGGCGGAGGTTGACCTGCGAGCGGAAAATCCATGGGTTCTTCGGATCTTGCGACGTCCGCGTCCAGGTGGGAGGGGTGTACAGACCGCCTTGGATGGCAACAAGCACAAACTCGGAGCACATGGTGCGGAACGTTACCGATGAAATGTCCTCACCAAGCGTCACGATATCTGGCAAGGAGGCAAGGTCACAAGGAGGTAGCCCTGGACGGGCCTTGAATCCGGCCACGAAGCGAATCTTGAGTAGAGCTTGGATACGTGGGTCGTCCACATTAGTCTGATCGGGAATGATGAAAGGGTCGACGCCGCCGGTCATTTCCAAAAAGATGCTCATCTCAATCCGTTCGTACGTGTTATTCTTGCCCATCACGTAACACGCTTCAACAAGCGGCTGCTCGACCGAGTCCAGGAACCGCATCATGTTCTGTGTTTGGTGTCAGAAGCGATGCACATCACGAGGATAGTCTTGTCTATTAGATCGTTACACATACAGCATTGATGCTGGCCTGAGTAGTGGCAACCACGAAGTCATAGCTGTAGTTGGGATCTGACAGGTACGACGCCGCCATTGTTATTTTCTGGGTTGTCAGTGTAGCTGGTAGAAATGCGTAAAGAAGCAGTGAGTAGAACTTGTTAAGTGAGAAGACGAACTTGGCCGAGGAACCGGGGTGGAGATTTGCCTTTTCTATCACTCCAAACCGCCCAGAATTCTGGGGCCGCAGCTTTATTCAATACACCAGATGTGAGATAGATACATCCTTTACCCCCTCATAGGTGATGGGTAACACTAATTTTAGCTGCTTTCGGGAGAAAATAGGAGATTCCATGATATCAGTCGGATGTTCGTTTGCCCATTTCTTCTGCCGCAACATTCCGTTAGACATCTTGCGATATGATAGATGATAAGTCGTATGACCATGGGTGGATGATACACGGCGAGTATTATTGGGCTTTGCTGGGCCAGATGGGCAGATATGCAGTCGTGACATGGCATTGGGGCGGAGTGAATCCAGCGACAGCCAATTCCTACACCATGTTGATCAATCCACTTCTCACGAAGATCATGAATTTTCTTTCTCCTCTATGTCGAGTATCGCCACTCCTCTTGATGAACAACACGGCATTTGCGATTTGCAGGATATCAATTGCACGATGATGAATTTTCTCGCTTACGGAGGTGGAGTGCCGCATGCGGCCGAAGTTATATGTCTGTCGTTCGACTGTCCAGCTAGAATGGGAGCACTCGACGGTTGATGCCTTCATGGGACATCTGCTCCCTGAATATTTCTAGGCCTCGCCATCTGTGACTGACGAGCGATTCTCATGGCTCCATCGTTGGAATTCATCTTTTGAGTCCTGTTTTCTTGATCATAACATCAATACTACTCTTCACATCATGCCTTCTATTCTCTGGGAGTCTGAGCTGATGCGCAACCAAAAACATGCCGACATCTTGATGCCCGGCTTTGGGTTTGACGCCATCCAGACCGCTGAAAACGACGCCATCTACTTTTCTATTGGCATAAATCATACCTTCTACATGACTAGAGAGGTCCGGGCCACGGAGGCTGGCTGGGACAGAACGGATCTGACCAGCTCGCTATCCCAAAATCATGGAGGGATGCCTGTCAGCGCGAAATGCTTTGCAGTGTCTCAGGACCCGCAGACCCTCGCATTCGACGTAGCGTTGGTCGTCACCGTAGCTGGGAGCGATCATCTGTATCTGTCGATAGACAACCATGGCGATTCTGCGGGCCTAGCCTCGGGGCTTTCTTGGAGCCATATCGCCTTTGACGCGACCGACATGACAGCTCCAATCCCGCTACTCATCGCCAATGTGTTTGTCCTGAGACTTCCCGCAGACCAAGGCGTCGTTAAGACCTGTATTGTCGACATTGAGCGCCAGCCTAACGATGCTCTCAAGCTCCTGGACAGATACTACATCAACATGGCCATGTCACCAGGTTCTCCCTCCTGGATTCGCCACAAGTTGGCCATTGATCTGAAGGCCGGGTCTATTTCTACCTGTCTCGGACATCGGTCACACGATAGGATCGGTGGCATTTACACCTTTGGGGTTATCGCCGATAAGCCAGAGCTCATCTATACTCCTCAGTATAATGTCTACCGACCAGAGGTAGCTCCGACCTCAGCACGACTGGCCCTTCCAACTGGCGCCACCAGCATCGCATCTGCCTTGAACGGAGATGGGTGCAGCAGTCTTTTCGTGGCTGCCAAAGCAGGCATCTTTGTCTTCGCCCCGGAAAACCAGGGGGACCAGGCTACACCAACTCTGATCTTGAAGGAGGACCCAGAATCTAATCTGCTGGCCGGGGTCCGGACGTTTTCGGCTTTGACGATTGGCGGGCGGACCGAGATCTGCGCCCTCAATTCCCAAAACGACCTCGTCTTCACGTATTGCCCGATGGGGAGCGAGACGAATCCGTCTGCATGGGCACCACCGATGCCGATTCTTGACAATGTCCAAAGTTTCACCTTCTACCTCAAGGCAGCTACCGGCAGCACTGTATTATTCGCCCAGGTTTCCGGCCAGGAGCTGATTCAATTATCTGAAGATGAAGTAACAAGCAGCTGGGCGCAGCGCCGCATCCTACTGCCGCCGGGGGACTCTGATGACTTCGTCGAGTTTGACTCGTTCACGACGCATATCAAGATCGCGGGTGACGACGGCATCGGAGTTCCGACTACACCAATTCAGATCACCACCAAGACTTCCGTGTCTGTGTATGTTAATAACGTCTACCATGTCCTCAGCCCAGATATTCCACTGCTTGTTCAGACTGATGACCTTGGCACCATTACTGTTGTCCAAGAAACTCAGAATCTGGAGGCCGCGCCATTGAGAGTTACCATTCCAGGCGAGGTTCCTCTCGAGGAAACTGTCAAGCCCATGTCAAAAATACTGCAGACCCTGTCATCTATCAAAAACGGGGATGACTTGGCCAAAGTTCAAATCCCAACAGGCAATGGCGACTCGAAACCGCTGATTCCTAGCGACATGTTCGATTCGAGAGACGACGCTGCCACAGCTATAGCTCACCTCGCTGAGATCGCTCATTCACTTCCTGACGATGGGTCGGTGCAAAAGCCGGCGTCCGTCCGCTCCAGGTTGAGATCTGGACCGCTCGAGCCAGTAGAGGAACCGGAGTCTTGGGGTCTCACGTTCGAGAGGGGGGCTGTCCGGTACCACAAAGGCGACGACGCGATGCGACTCCTCATCTCCCGGGAATCGCACAAGATGCTTGCACAATCCCAGGCCCCGATCGAACTTGGCGATATAGGAGACGTTATCAGAGCGAAGGCGGGTGCGTTTTGGCGATGGGCGAAGCGCATCTTTAGTTCAGTCATGACGGCCGTCATTCACAAGCTCGACGGCATTTGGCATTTCGTGTGCACGATTGCCAAGAAGACTTACGCCGTGGCTCTGGACTGCTATCATGCCGTGGCCGGAGCTATAGAGTTCGTCCTCCGACACATCAAGGTCTTCTTCGCGGACGTGGTGGCCTGGCTTGGCTTCGTGTTCGGCTGGAATGACATCCTGTGCACGCATGCCGTCTTCAAAAACATGTTTATCCAATACGGCAGACACGTCGTAGCCCAATTTGACAATCTCGAAAATACTATCGAGGACACTTTCATCGGTCTTGAGGACAAGCTGAATGCCTGGGCCGAGATCACGGACCCGGGAAAGACTATCGGGGCGCATCAGAAGGAGGCCGCAGAAGCTCCGGGCCAGAATCTCCCACAGGCTAATTGGGGAGTTTACCATACGAGAAATGGACTCAAATCAGCTGAGACTTCCTATGAGCCAGAAGACGGGAGTGTGGGCGATGACCTCAAAGCGATGCTAGAAAACCTCACAGATATGGTCAAGAACGAGGAGGAGTACATCAAGGACATGGCAACGCAGCTCAAAGACACTGTCTGTGATAACATTGGCTCGATGACGCCGGTGCAGGCATTGAAGAAGGTAATGGCAATTGCGGGGGATCTCATCTTCAAATCTGCGAGGAATATCATTGTTACCTTGGTCGATCTTCTCAAGTTCATTGCGAAAGGCTTTATTGATATCCTGAGCGTGCCGCTGAAGATCCCCGTGCTCTCGAGATTGTACCGCCACATCACACGGGGGAGTGAGCTGAGCGTACTGGACCTGTTCTGTCTAGTTGCTGCCATCCCGGCAACCATCATGCACAAGATCACGACAAACAGGGCGCCATTCCGGGACAACGACTCAACGGAAGCTCTTATTCGCGCCAGTGATTGGGATGCACTGAGGAAAGTTCTCAGTGGGAAGAGCTCTCAGGTTCATTCCTATCACGGCATGGAGAGTCACTCCAAGCTTAACCACTCTGGCGGGCAACATGTTGTCGCCACAAACGTGAAGGGAATTGACGAAGACCTTTTGACGAGGATCCAGGGTGCTTGTGACATCATCGCACCGATAGGGGCCGCTATTCTAGTTCTCCTCGACACGGACATGTCCAAGTCGGCAGGCGTTGGCTCATTGGCGCCTTTCAACATTGGCGCCTACCTCGTCCTGATAAGTCCGAACATTGCCGGCTCCCTCCACGGTGCCCCGGACTGGATGACAGTCTTCAACGACGTGATAACGGGCATTGCCATTGTGAAGACGGTGGCAGATAACATGGCGTACGTCCAGGCGAATCCCATGTGGGGTCCATGGACATCACCTCTCCTCGAAGGTTACATCAATCTTATTTGGTTCGTGCCATCAGGTGGCTGGATTTACTCTAGTTGCAAATCCGAGGGTGGTGCTAAGCCCAGCGACTGGACTTCACTTGTCGGTGGTATTTACGGAGTCGTGTACGCGGTTGCGGCGTATCACACGAACCATGGAGTCCCAGATCCGTTCCGCGACTTCGCCGCACTGGTAGCCAAGGCATCGACTTTGCGTTATGGCAGCCTGTCCTTTCTAACTGGTTGTCTTCTGCTGAAGGGATATTGATGTCCCAAATTGCTTGAAAGGGAAAAAGATGAAAAAGGGCAACGAAAAAAAAAAAAAAAAAAATACAAGGGGAAAAAACATACAACACCGGGGATTCGCTGGTCGTCACCGACCCAACTACTAGTCCGGCGCTTCGCAGCTTGTGTACAGGGGAGCGGACGGGACCCTCAATGATCTGCGAGCTATGGTCGTATGTACCTGTCTGCTTTGCTATGCTCACTTATAACATTAGCTCAAGGGCCCTAACAGTGGTCATGGTGAAGGACTGAAGGAGGGAAGCCGACCTTTTTACTCACTTTTTTAGTCGCCACGGCTACAGTTGCTATGTCCTAGTTAATAATATTTTGACTTATCTAAAAGTTAGCACCTCCTGCTTGCACTTGGTCGTGGTCGTGCTCGGGAACTCAAGGATGCAGCATTCGACTTCGCAGTCCGAGACCATGGTCCTC
Organism: Scedosporium aurantiacum; assembly: GCA_000812075.1. Taxonomy (NCBI): domain Eukaryota; kingdom Fungi; phylum Ascomycota; class Sordariomycetes; order Microascales; family Microascaceae; genus Scedosporium; species Scedosporium aurantiacum. The sequence continues at coordinate 7,057 of JUDQ01000342.1, forward strand.
CTCCAGGCCAGATATCGAAACAGCCAGGCCCGACGCACGAAAAGCTACTATTTTACCTCAGTACCTTTATACATATGATGAAGACTCGACACAAGAATGCACCATACTAGTATAGGTGCGGCCACGCTCAAATGCTTATTGAGGCTGAACGAGTACCCCGCTCACCTCATTTCACAAGTTAGCAGCGGTCTTCAGTGCAGAGTGACCTAGATTTCCTACTCTTTCCCTACAGCAATCAACGTCTACAACTACTGCAGCTGTCACACCTCTTAATTCACAATATGTACTGGATTTTACAGGCCTCTGGAGGCATCCGTGGCTAATTGCCCCTCTCCAAGCCGAGTCTCTCAATGGCAACTTCTGTGGCCATAGAGAGCCTGCCACTGCACATCCTCAACGACATCTGCGGACATCTTGCCTCTTGCGACTACAGGCGGCGCAGCCTTTTTGCCTTTTCACAGGTTACCAGATCCTGCTGTGAGGCAGCAACGCTGCAGAGATTCGCACGCGTTCGGCTCAGGATACGCAACAGTTACCCACCAGATCCCTATATGCGTCCTTACAGCCCTGCACCAGTATCATCCACAGTGCCGCTTACATATACTGGCCTTCAGTCTGATGAGTCTCTATCAGAACAAGGACCAGCTTCACGACATCGATGCTGATGAGTTTGCCCTTGCTACCTCGCCGTGCCTGTATAGCATCGATGTGGAATACGAGTCGACCGATAACAGCCAGGGGCTCGTCTGCTATAACGCTGAAGCTGTGGCCTGTATGGTGTCGGGATATGCGCCTGCGCTGAGGCGGGTACGCATGAGGCGGGTACGCATGCGGCAAACTATCCCGGGATGGTCGGTCTCGCTTCAGGATGCTGTACAGACTCTTAAACCCCCTTGGCAGGGCTTCTTCCTTGCGGCACGACCAGAGGAGAAGCCCACGGCTGAGTAAACGGCATTACCAACGCCGGCCGCCGGGGCAGGGGCATCACGACCGCTGGCTGCCGGTCGCCTGGATACGCTGGTCCTAGACGGCCTCCCAACCAGGGTCGGCCAAATTGAAGACTAGAGTAGTCGCACTGACTTTATCCGGCTCCTCCGCTTCGAGCTTCTTGGGAAGCACTCTCTTGCAATACTTACATCTCTAAAATTAAATCCCTTCGGGAATTGAGCTTACGTATAAACCCGGGTAGCAGCATAGACAAGGCAGCTAATCTATTCCTATCAACACTACCACCCCTCGAAGACCTCAGCCTAACCGCCTGTTTCGGTATACATACGTTTAGAGCTGCACTGTGTCACCATGGTCCGACACTTCGCCGGTTCCAGGTACATCCAGGTGGAGAAGATTTCGTCCTCTCGCACCACCGAGTCCGCGAAATCGAGCAACAGTGCCCGAACCTGCAAGAAGTAAAGCTACGTATCCGCCGCTGCCAGGGTGGTCCAGGGGAGGTGGCCATATACTGCTCCCTCGGACGACTACCCCGACTGAGACGAGCCTCAATCCTACTTGAATGCTCACCGCGAGTGGAGGAACAAGAGGACGATGAGCCTGGGCCTGATAATAGCCTAGGCTATGATAATGAGTACGACTGGATCCGGAAGCTCCTTGTCGACATTGCTATAGACGAAGCCCTTGCTCTATCCATATTCCACACTATTTCAAAGACAGCTGCCGGGCCGTTACAACGCCTCTCGCACAGAGTCGAGATTCCTACAAGCCACTGTCCTGACGCATTGGCGTATAACTATGACTTTACCACCCTTGCATGGTGGATTGGGCGCAGCTGGGTCTGTAGGAGATACCATACGCGGCGTGGCGGCGAGGTGATTGTCCAAGAGAGGGGCAAGAAGAGGAGAGAGGCACTGCGAGAGGACTTGGATCTTGCATGGTCTGAGTGTGAGGCTCAGTGGGATGAGCTCTGGCCGAGTAGGACTGGGGACTGGAGGGATGACTGGGCTAGTCTTCCGCTCTCAGAGCATAGTCTTTAGTTACTTTCTTTGTTTCTAGTATGAATTGAGATAGCCTGGTTTGGGTAGTGTTGGCAGGGTGTTTTTGGGCTAAATAATAATAGCGCGGAGTATGATTTTGTGGAAAATCATTAACTATGCAGTTCGCGTCCAAGTTCTTGCGTAGACCGATTACACCTCGTCAACAGGTCCCGGGTAGGCCTGCATAAATGCCTTCTCTGTGGAGACCAGCTTCAGATTATACCTCTTCTTTTGCCGAATCCTTTCAGTTATCATAGCTTTGAATTCCTCATCACCAAACTTCTCCCTATACTCTTCATCGGCATAACCCCGTTCTTTGTTGGCTAGGTTGAAAACGATACTGTTGCAGGTGGGCTTTGACAATTGGACTGACTGGTACTTCCGTACTGAGATATGTTTTAGCAACAGATCACGCGAAGCAAGGCTCGCATAGAGTTTATATTCGAGGGTGGAGGGGGGGTAACCCACAAGCATGAACCATCCCAGTTATACATGGATACGTTGACCTCCTGGGAGTCGGGTGGGCCATTGTCCAAGAGGAAGAAACATCGGACTCCATCACAGTCGAATTGTCCCCGAGACTGGACCGGTCCTGCGTATCATCAAAGTCTCTATCCCATACATGTCGATAGACCATATTCGCCATTGTTTGTGGCCGCAGTATGGGGTCTCCCGGAATTTTTTGCGACTTGCACTTGACGACTATTCGCGTACCCATGGTGTCTCGGCGAAGCGGTGAATGTGGGTTGAGAAGAAGCGTGGGGGTGGAAAAGGCTCCAGTGTGTGATGCATCTGCAATCTGCATTGTGCTCTTCAAAAGATGCATTTGGAATATCCGAGTTAGGTAAAACAGACAGCCGACACGGCATCATTGTCCAGGCAGCCACTACGAAGTACGGATATAAAGACTGCAGTAGGGAAAAGTGTATTGTGAACGGTGATGGATAGTGATCTTTCTTGAAAGCTGTTGATATTGACGATGTTTGAATGTCGCATTTATATCTCTGAGGCTAATTTCCAGGAGGCTGTTCAACCTACTGGTCTTCTCTGACATTCTCACTTACACCGGTTCATACTTCATATGCTCAAGGGCGGGCCTAACAATGACCATAGCTAGAGTTGCTCTGTCTTAGTAGTTGAATAAATTTCCCTAGGCCCCGGCGCTGTATAGAGTATAGTCCTAAAGTAGTCCTAAGTTTCGAGAGTTGCATGTTACTCGCCTTGTTCTTTTCTTCTTTCTTTTCGCATATTTAGTCTACTGGTCCAAATCTACACCTGCCTTAGTGATCTAATGCTGTGGAAGTGACTGCCAGTGCATCACCTATTTCGATTTATCTAAAGGTTGTTCAAGGGAAACGAGACATCGGTAAATTGACAGATTCGCAACTCAAGTTTACCTCCCTCCTCAACAAAGCCCCTCATATCCCGCTCGAGAAAACATAGCGGGGAAGCTGGGCGCCCAATGACTACCTGAGATCTGTCGCCTCACTAGGGCCAATAGTTCCCAATGTCTCGGATATCGGAAATAAGAGCTGGTGGATTGTCAATCCCTGCGAAATGGCCGCCAAAATCATGGTCTAAGGTAAAAAAAAGAGATTAGACGTTGCCAGCATTCGCTTTTCTCCATAACCTCTTCTGGATAGGGGACTTGATTGTTAAATAGAGAGAGGCTATGCGACTTACCCTGCCAATGAACTAGGTTTCCGACCTTTTCTACCACAGGTCGGCAGAAAAATGCATTGTTGTACTTGAAATTGCTGTAAAGCAACGGAGCATCTGTGGGCGCTTTCGTGTGTTCTGGCCTAAACCCATTCGGATTCGAGAAGTAGATGAAAATAGATGAAAGAAAGGACTCGGTCAGGAAGTAAAGCGACGTTATGCGTAGTATCTCTTTGTTGGTGAGTACAGATGGACCTGTTCCCGCCCTTGGATCGGACCCTGTAGGAGCATTAGGACGTTTTCGTTCTATTCTTGATACTACTGAAGGAGCTTTTGGAGCAGTAGGACCTACAGTCGATGATTTGCTGAGCATTCCACGCCAGCTGACCGATTGGGTTGTCCTGTAATGCCAGTCCGATCGTGTTGGGCTATTGTTTTGTTTGAGACTATCAGTCACCAAAGGTGCGGCATGGTATCGTTCTTGATGTCCATTACCTTTGTGGTCTGCATGACAAAATAGCCATTCCCCGTGGTATTCCATCGGATGAAACGGTCCTCCTGGAATTGCTCGTCCGGAGTGAGGGTAATGCCATTGGCCGCGCGCTGGTCAGGAAACATGGGGAAGAAGGGTATCATCGTAAAGTGTGCGGCCCGCGTGGCTGCGGTATAATGCTCGTACAGAGCGTAGCCGATCACGCAGCCCCAATCCGTACCGTGGACAGCGAAGGTCTTGTAGCCCAATACATCGGTCATGAGTGTGTGGAAAATGCGAGCCGTATCGGAAGTGGTCCAACTCGCCGGTGGCGCTTGAGAGAAGACGTGCCCAGGGAGCGAGGGGACGATGACGTCGAATGAGACGTCTTTGCCGGTGGAGGTTTTCGCTGTCTGTGTCAGGGGCTTAATTACAGGCAAAAGCTCCAAGAATGAGCCTGGCCAGCCGTGCAAAAGCAGAAGTGGGATCGCGTCCGGTTTGCCAGAACGTTCATGGATGAAATGAATCTTCAAACCCTCAATGGTCGTGGTGAAATGGTTGTATCTTATATATTCATATAGTTGTCAAGCGTATATCATTAAATGACTCAACCATTTTACTCTTACCTGTTCATCTCCGCTTCCTCCGCTTCCCAGTCAAAATCATCAATCCATTCCCGCTGCAGCTGCTTCAGGACGTTTAGATCGATACCGGCCGAGGCTCCAAGATCGGAATACGCGGATCCGTCGGGCAACTTGGTATTCTTCACCAGATCGAGCATTCTCGGCACATTGCTGGACAAGTCGATCTTAAAACGCTCAACGCGGGTAGAGTCCGCGGGGGTATGAGTGAGACTCATGTTGCTGGTATGGCGAGGATGCGGGCACCTTCTGCTTGAATAGGGGATGGGTGAGATTGAAGATTGAATTTTGTTGGTCACATCGGCTTGCTTTTATATGTAGGCTCACTGCCTAGGATGGTATGAGATACCTGGGGCCGCATTGCATTCTGGGTTCGGAAGCCGTCGTATTTCGAAGAATCCTATGGTCCGTCATCCTCAACATTTTCTCTGAGTCACTCAATGTACGGGAGCCGTGCCTCGCTCTGTATCCGCATGATGGCAGGAGAAGGAAGGCATTTGAGGTTACATTGGTAAACTCATTCTTGCTATTTATGTTGAGTCAATTGCCTTTTGACATACGAAGCTCCGATGACTGCAATGTTCATGACGGCATGTCCACTAATGTTCAGTATGATACCTCCTCGAAAGAGCCACCAAGCCCGCGACGCTGTCAACCTCAAAGGCGACCTTGCAAGTCAATGCCCTCAGCTAGTGTCTTTGCGGATGTGTCGGGATGGAGCCCCAAAAATAGGCTCTTTCCCGTTATGCACGTTTCTAAAGCCGTTCGCTCGTTCGCACTCTAATTAGTTGCCCATCATACCAATTCGACTAGGTGCGCGCTATGTCAGCGTTACTTCTCCTGCATGGTGTAGGCAAAACATTCCCTGGGGGAACGGCAAAGCCATGCCAGCGGGTCCAAGCCGCGTAGCCCGTGGCGGCTGGTTTTAGGCGAATCCCCCACCCCCCACAACCATCTTGACCTCTGTGGCCCGTATGCTTAAGATTGTGCCCGTGGCATGGGGGCCTCTTTGCTTGCGTTTTCCGTGCACCGGGGTTATGTGACTAGGAAGGACGGTGATTAGGGTCATACGATACAGTCTTTGCTATTAACATCTAAGGTAATAGAGAGCACTTTATAGAACTCCCCATGGATAACTTTCTTAATACCTCTAGACTATTCTACCAGGAACACGAGTGCAGCCAGCGCAATGGCATCTGTCCCGGTTTTCAGGGTGGTCTCAATCTCTGGTGCGAAGAAGGGCGAATGATTCGTCGGGAGCGGCTCTTCGGCGCCCTTTGGCATACCGCCGTAGTTCCAGTACGCGTAAGGGACGTTTTTCCCACCACCCAAAGCCGAGAAATCCTCGGTTGCACGTGTGAATGTCATTCCCAACGAATTGCTACTAAAGTACTCTGCGAAACCATTGGCCACTGCGCTGGAAACGTACGGATCGTTACTCGTGAGAGGCGCACGCACGGTGAAGTTGAATTCAGGATCCCGGGGAACGCCGGCCGCCCGAGTCTCTTCGAGAAAGCGCTGCTTTATGAGGGATAACACGCGCTCACGTATGTCTGGTTTGAGCGTCTTGACGTCGAGCAGGATATCGGCATAAGCAACGTAGTCATTCCCAGGCTCCCCGGCATGGAATCCCCAACAGGCCACAGTTGCGTCCTCATCTGGTCCGATAATCCCCTTGATGTAATCTTCGAGCCCCAACACGATACGCATGGAAAGCGGAATGGGGTCGACGCAATGTTGTGGATTAATGCTGCCTTCGCAAGGGCCCCCGATGACGCGAACACGAGCCGAATCCGCCGCCACCAGCACAGGGCCAGAGCGGATTGCGACGGCCCCTGCGGGCGAAGGTACAACGTGCTAGGCCAACATGATATCGGGGACGGGGACGCGATCGTACAGGCCGTCATTGACCATGGCTTCGGCGCCACCCGTTTCTTCTTCGTCAGGCTGAAATACCACCACGAGAGTTCCCGTCCACGAGTCGACGGCGCGCTGAAGCAATGCAGAGGCCGGCAGTAGTGTAGCCATGTTCATGTCATGTCCGCACGCGTGCATAATGGGTCTCTCGTTTCCGTAACGATCCACCATCCACTTCTCGCTTCGGTATGGGACATCGGTTTGCTCCTGGATGGGCAGCGCGTCTAGCTCGGCATGCAGCAGGATTGTCTTTCCGTTGTCATTATGAAGCAAATCAACCACCCCGTGGCCGCCTATTCCCGTATGGACCTCATACCCGAGGTCTCGAAGACGACCAGCGGCCAGCCTGGCAGTGTTCTCCTCCATACCCGATATTTCAGGGTCTTGATGGACCTGACGATAAAAGTCTTTGTAGGTGCCAAGGTCAGGTCGATGGGACTCTATTATGGATCTTAGGCGCGCAGCATCTGGCACAGTGGTGCCAGGAAGGTTCTCCGGCGTCATTCTAGCGGTTTTTTTAGCGAGTCGGTGCTGGAGAACTAAGGCAAGTGTCAGCTCAGGGGATCGCGGTCGAGCCCCAGCAACAATTGGGGCTAGGGATGAATCTATCAGCGTACATTGAGCCGCAGTGAAGACCACGGCCAGGGAAACCGACGCTGCCTGGGTTATGAGATGCCAATCTACGAGGAGGACTGAAGCTGAAAGATGAAATCACGCATGGGGAGCCGTGAGACTCGAAGACGAAGGTGGGATCAAACGGAAAGAGCCTTGCGTCCCGACATGCGACATGGGCGAATGGGTGAGTAGTGGACGTAAACGGATGATAAACAATTTGTTTATTGCAAAGGGGAGTTAATGGAGGGTGATGGCGAATGAATACGGATTGGGAGAGACAAACTCTATTGGGATTAGCAGGATGGGAGAGCATCGCCGTCATTGGGCTGGTGCTGGGTATCGAGCCGAGGAATATTGTCCAGGGTTCTGGGCTGCGGATTTGGCTGTGCGCCTGGCTGGCTAGACCGTGAGGGTTTCCGAGCGAGGAGGAATGTGACAGGACAGGTCTGAGTAAATGTCACAATCGCGAGATTCTATAGAGGACGGCCTATTGGTGCGTACCACATGTAACCCCCTAAGTACTTCGTCCTGTACTTGATCCAACATTTGGGTGAGCGGCTGGTGTGACTCGTGAGACCCTGGTGCCTGTTGTGCGTTCCACTTGCCGACCAGACTCTGGGGTTTCTTGTTCGCTCCGTCTTGCTCCATCCAAGAAGTGCAGCATAAGAGGAACAATCTTCCCGACTCAATTGGCCACGGGAAAACGGAGCAGCAAGATCGCATCCAACACCGAAAAAATATAGCACAAGCGCAGCACAAGCACAGCACAGCACAAGCACAGCACAAGCAATCCTCGATATTTATCCAAGAGTCTTTGTGTAAGGGTTGGATTCAAATGGCAGGCAAAAGGGTTCTAATTGTTGGTAAGTCCTTGTGCAAAGTTAAGGAGGGCAAAACTGTGTATCATCTACGCCCCATAGCCTCCGCATAACGAATTCTAGTGGCATATATCCCAGGAGCTAATCGAGGAATTGGTCTGAACCTTGCCAAAGCATTCGTGGACAAGTCCTGGAATGTGGCCGGGTCGATTCGGCCGCAGAGTCGAATGGACCCGAGTGTTGACGATGTGAGTCCTTGAGTCCTTGACCCCAGATCAGTTGCTAGCAAAACGTCTCGCATCTTTTTCTGACGGCAGTTTGGCTTAGCTCCGGAAAACGGGCGCCAAGATTTTAGAGATTGACTATCTCGAAGAGGATACCATAGCTAGAGCTGCCGCTGAGTATGGAGACAACCCTCTTGATCTCCTGATCAACGTAGGAGGTAAGCAGGCATCGCAAATCGGAACGTTTATGCATGGGAAAAACTTCTAAAAAGCTGATCAGGTCTATCGCCGCATCCGAAGCCGTGGCATGAACAAACAAACGAGATGATGGTTGAAAAGTTTCGCGTGATGGCGCTGGTAAGTAATCCCCTATGTGGAGAGGAAATTACCAAGGTCCTGGAAGCTGACCATGTGTACAGGGGCCTTTCCTCGCAATCAAACACTTCTTGCCTAAGCTAGGGAAGACCGCCGGATCTAAGATCATGAATATTTCGTCAGCCTTTGGCTCCATCTCCGGTACCTAGCCATGCTCCCTCCCTTAGCTACTTCTTCTCTATCTCATGCCTATGTGATCGTCGACTTGATTTAGGGCGGCCTTGGCGGTTCGGTAGGCAAGGCAAGTGCCAAAGGAGTTGTCTACATATTGGAGGACACGATTAGTATCCGTCACAATGGCTCGCGAGTGGGAGAAGGAAGGAAGGGATGTGACCATCATTTGCGTTGAGCCAGGTTTCCTCTCTACCCGCCTGACTGGATGGGATGGCGAGGATGACATGGATACCTGTATTCAAGGACTCGTTCGGGTTATTGATGGCGTGACAAGCAAGGACAATGGTGGCTTCTTCAAATGGGATGGTAGTAAGATTCCATTCTAAGGCAGGAACTGGAACATGAACCCGAACGGACGACAACGCAAGCTATTCGGGACACCTCTCAGAACAAGAACGGGGCGAGATTGGGATAAGATTTCGCGACGGCATCAGGTAATTAAAGATGACTTGACTTAAAGAAAGAAAAAAAAGAAGAAAAAGAGAAAAAAAAGCTTCGAAGAAGCGCTTCCCATTTGTGTGCTTTCGAGGGGCTCCTGCTGGCTGATGTATTCGTGTCGACACAAGCATTCAATTCTGGGACCGGTAGTTGGCTTCACCAACAGTTATGGGGTAATAGCCAGTGTTCCCAACAGGAGATTCTCACCACATAGTCGGGTGTTTTGACAGCTTCATTGACATGGAAATTATCACGACCAATAACAAAATGAAATAAATAAATCAAAAGCGCACCCATCTCTTCGCCCTGTTGACCCCTGCCTCAGCTCAGGCGAGAGCTGTTCAGTTCTGAAGAAAGAAATGCTTCCACTGATTAATTTTACTTTTCGGAACGAGGGTCGATTAAACCGCGGATATGTAACTGCGAGGAGAACTACTGAACTCCATGACCCTGTCGACTCTGTTGACGGCAACAGTGCAAGTTCATGCGCCAGGCGGCTCAGGTGGTGGCTTTGCATGTGGGGATGAATCCGACCCAAGAAAAAAAAAATACTCCGAAAATAGTTCCGTTCCCCTTCGCGAACATTATAGGAACATGCTCAACTCAGAGGCTAAGACTATTGGTGACGCAAGCCCTGGCCTTTTCAGGAACGAAGTACGAGCCCCTGATGACGCTGTGGAGGCTGCTGGAGAAGACGTGCATCCCGAGTCCCGAGTCCCGCAATTTAAATCCAGCCGGCATTTCATGGTCCTTAACACTGGCTGGTGTGGCCAAGAAAGAATCAATCATAGAACAATCACAATCGACAGATTCTCCACTATCTTCTTGTGCCATCCATCAATCGATGCATGATCCCGCACAGATCAAGGTAAGCTGGACCACAGAGCCGGCTCCAGACTCCAAAGTCCAGAGCCCAGGGTCGACCGAGTCTGATTGCGTGCTCCGAACCATAAACCATCCTTAATGTGCCTAAGCCCCAAGCAGAGGTTGACCGATTAGCTACCTAGGGAGTCGCCGAGCCGGCAGCGGTGTCTGTGGCCCCAGCCCAAACTCCCTTTCCCGGCCTCAGCTCCGGGCAATCGAAAATCGAAGATAAAAGTGCACACAAGTGCTTCCCCATCCTCGCCAATCTCCATTGACTGGAATCCACACAGCCAGCTCAACTTCCTTCCAGCAAAGGCACATTCGCTCTCGCACTCACACGCCATGGCTCCGCGGGTCAGAAAACCCCCCGTTACTCCACGTGGGGGCGGCATACTCCGCCGAAGCCACAAGAAGTCGCGTAATGGTTGCATCGGATGCAAGCAGCGACACATCAAGGTATTGCCATCATCCATTGTACATTTCTCCGATCCAGAGCATCTTTCGTAGCTGACAGGATGCCAACAACCCACGGCATGTATGCCCCCGAAAGTAGTGCGATGAGAACCGACCTGAATGTGCGAACTGCACAATTACCGAGAGGACTTGCCAATATCCAGAAAAGCTTGGCTCCGGTAGCAATTCGAGCACGCCACCAGCCCAGCCAGTGGCCGCGGCGCCCGTGAGCCTCCCGAAGCTAGTCCCGGAGCTGCTTGCCGCCACACAACCCGATTCAGGCAAAACCGGGGACCACGAACCGCCTGTGAATCTGGGGCACATGGAACTACTCATCCGTTTCAACTTAGGCCTTCCCGTGCCGGAAATGGATGATGACCTCTGCGAGATAGGCACAAGGGTTGCGCTCAATGCCAGCGCAGACGCGCCTTACCTACTACACGAAATCATGGCATTCTCTGCCCGCCACTTAGCTGCTCTACGACCCGAGAAATCGCAAGAGTACCTCGCGCAGTCCGTCAGGCTGCAGAATGTGGCCATCTCCCACTTCAACGTCGGCCAGGTCCAGATCGATGAATCCAACTGCGTTCCCATGATTCTCTTTTCTTCCATTCTCGGGCGGCACCTTCTTATCGACGCACTCGCCGTACGCACTCCGGATTTCGCGCATTTCTTGGCCAGATATACCCAGAATACTCGCATCCGCCAGGGCCTCCGCGCCGTTGCGGATAGTTCATCGCCGCTGCTTCTCAAGACTGATCTCAAGGCTTTTGTCTCGTGGGGGTCACGCCTCATGCAATCACCCGGCGAGGGTCCGGAGTGCGAGTCCCTTCGTCAACTAATATCCCAGTCGTCTCTGCCTGACGATGTCGTGGAGGCGTGTGGTAAGGCGATAGACGCTCTTCAGGCGGGGTTTGACCATCTTCGCTCTTCAGAGGATGAGGGAGTCCTGCGTTACCAGATCGTGTATATGTGGTCAATCATGACTCCCAGGGAATTTATCGACTTGTTGGAGAAGCATCAGCCCGAGGCTATCATCATCCTCTCGTACTACGCAGTTCTATTACATGCGGCGAGGTCTACGTGGCAGGTTGGAGATTCAGGGGCATACATTATAAACTCTATCTCACAGTTCCTAGGTCCACATTGGTCACAATGGCTGTCGTGGCAAATGTCAATGATTACAACTTGATATTCTCATTATCATCTAAAGCAATACTGCAAGTATAAATGGCAGCACAAACGTTAACGCTAGAAACGGAGACCAGCGGGAGGGAAGAGGAAGAATCAGAATAAATACCGGGAAAAAAAAAAAAGAAAAGAGAAAGAAAAGAGAGAAGGGAAGAAAGCGATTGGAAACGTCAACAAAAGGACAGTCTATGATTAACAGTCAACCGATCCATGTAAGAAGTCTATCCACCTCAACATCCATCGCAAATCTGACTTTAGTTCTAGCTCAAACCCCCGGAGTCATTGCCACCATCCAAACCCCTAGACCCTTGCATCTACCTTTTCCACATTTATAGGCTCTCTAAGAGTAGCCGTATTGCCCAGAATACTGATGCGTTGGCCTACTCCACTGCGTCGACTTGCGGTGGCCAGCCTCGGGATCTCCTCCAAGGACCTCGAGACTTGTAAAAGACGCAAGTGGCTCCTTAGTCTCATGGCTAATGACCCGGCTCGGATGGAACCAATTAAACATGACGACCACGATGAACATGGGCACTGCGTCGAAGATGTACAGATACGCCTCCTTCGAGAGCAGCTCCCCCTCGGACCCCATAACATACTCGATGATTCGGAAGACCGACCGGATCATGATAAGAATACTCGAGCCGTAGAGGACATGGAGGAGACCCTTCCACGGCGTCGCCAGGGACCGGGACTGCGGAGTCGGGTGACGACGGATTCGTATGTGGAAGATAAAAGAAACGACAATGAAGAAGCCGAAGAACAGGATTTGGATAGCGAGACCACCGAGAATGATGTTTTCGGCTCTATGGGCATCTTCGCTGCTTTTCGCCGACGCCATAATACCACCGCCTATAATCAATCGTTAGCTTTGTTCGTTATTATTTCTCGCGCTTCTTTTTTCGCATGTCTGCGTTGGGTTCGTTGGCAAGTCATACCTCCTCCCTGGGTAAAGAACGACAGGACATCTCCAAGGATAAAGAATTTGGTGAGCCACTTGGGTTTGATAATGGAGTATGAGTCCGCACCGAGGCGTACCACAAGCCGACCGAGGATCATGTAGATAGAGGCCGCGAAAAGTGCCGGTGCGAGCAGGAGGAGCAGAGATTGGATGATGTAGGGGTTCTTGGTAAAGCCAGGATATTCTTGCGATGACATGACGCGACCGATGTAGCCGATGGCTTCGACTAGAGACGGGAGAAATAGTTAGAACCAGCGTGCGTTGTGATTTCCTGCGGGAGCACGGCGAAGCATACATAGGCAGCCCACAACAAAGGGTATAAAGTACCAGGTCCTGCTGGATATTAACTGTTTGATGTGCCAGGCTGCAGACAGGAAGAAGAGGATAATGAAGATGACAGCGGCCACCATGGACGGGTGGTATCTGTAAAAGACGAAGCCGATTGCTCCTCCCTCGTCGGTCGCCATTGCTTCAGGGTTTGAATATGATCTCAGGGCAAAAACGTGAGGGGAGGGATAGCACCAGAAGTAAAGGTTGGTCAGAGTGATGATATCGAGACGAGTTGAAAGAAGTGACAAAGACCCAATGAATTCCTGCGTCTATATCTTGACAACATTGTCGAGAACTTCAGAGGATATAAATATCCGCCTCGATGATGAAGACGAGCATTTTCTCCTAAGCTCTAGCATCCTCCCCTGAAGAGAGCTAGACTCGTCCTCAGATAAAAATACGCGGAACGCGGAAATACATCGATCCACCAGCCCTACCGCTTTCGCTCCGCGCATCGGATTCCAAGCCGTGCATGGTTGACCTTACGAGATACACGTAGTGCCATCTCGTTTTCATCAGCGGGTCGGATCCGCCAACAAGATTAAGCTCCTGAAACCGTGCAATCGGAGACGCAGAAATACGCGTATCCCGGGACCCCCGGAACTATGCCGGATTTAGAAATGAGACCCTGGTTCCACATTGCCGGATCTGATAGGGCCATGGGTCGCCAGCCCTGCCGATTGCATGATGTCCCCGGATACGCGTACTGCGAATTGCTGCGCCATTACGGCCTCATCCGGAAATCCATTCGACGAACGGCGTCAAGGGTGATGAAGGACCCGCGAAAAACTCGACCCGAGCGCTTCGAAGAAGAGAAAAGGAATGGGGCTGCGCCACGAAGCACATCAATATTGGGCCGAAGAGCTTACGTCGGCATGTTTCGTTCAATACGGATCGAGAGAGGCATCCGCGGTCGAATGCTATAGCCTATAATAGATATCTGGTCACGGAGACAGGCATGAAGAGAACACGCAGGCAGCATCCCCCTGAGCTTTTATGAGGGCATCTCTTCCATTTCGGGCAATTTTCCCCATGCCATTGCATCGTTGACGAGACATCATGGAGGGAGGAAAAGTCCTCCCTCGCTTCAAGAACATCGTCTTTCCTTTCGAAGAATCTTTTCGCAGATAATGCTCATGTCAGAGGTAAGTAGTTACCAAGACAGATAATACGGGATGAAAGACATCGATTGTGATTCGCAAACTACTAACGTCGGACGGCTCAGACGATGGCCGCGTCGACATTGTCTTCGACAGGGCTCTAGGCAGAATCGCCAGTCGCCTCATGCACGATGCTCACCCCATCATCAACGCCGACCATTCCTTGATTCCGCCTCCTCGATACTCCATGATCGATCCCCTCGAATCCCAAGTAACCGAGCAGCCGCGACCGCAAACTTCTACACAAAGCTCCATCAACTTAAACATCGTGATCTAAGTAGTCGGATGCCGAGGCGACGTCCAGCCCTTCGTCGCGCTGGGGACCGAGCTCCGCGCATCGGGACACCGCGTCCGACTTCAACCCACAACGCCTTCAAAGACTTCGCCAAGAGCGCAGGGTTGGATTTCTACCCCATAGGCGGCGATCCGACTAGCCTCACGGCGTTCATGGTCAAGAATCCCGGTTTAATACCGAGCATGGATAGTCTCCTTGCGGGCGAGGTGCAAGGGAAGCGGACCATGGTCCGGACGATGCTCGATGGGTGCTGGAGATCTTGTACCGATCCTAATCCTGATAGTGGCGAGCCGTTCGTGGCGGATGCGATTATTGCGAACCCGCCAAGCTTTGCGCATGTGCATTGTGCCCAGGCTCCGGCTGTGCCTTTGCATATGGTGTTTACTATGCCGTGGACGAGCACGAGGCAGTTCTCACATCCACTTGCCAATCTTTCACTTGGAAACGGAAGGGTAGATCCTGGCACAGCAAATCATATGTCCTACTGGCTGGTAGAATGGATGACATGGCAAGGGTAAGTAGGGGGCGTTGGATATATTGGAAATCGGCACCACGAACGAGCCCAGCTCACACCTTTTGAGCCACAGACTCGGAGACGTGATTAACGAATGGAGGGCGACCATCGACCTGGAGCCCGTACCCACGTCGGAGGGCCCTAAACTTCTCGAGATCCTCGGTGTACCCGTGACATACTGCTGGTCTCCCGCACTAGTCCCTAAGCCAGCCGACTGGCCCTCGTCAATAGGTTGGTCACCCTCGTCCCGCACTCTTGGGATTCTTGGTTAACTTGTGAAGCTAGATATCTGCGGCTTCTTCTTCCGAGAGCCAAATGATTACACGCCGCCAGCTTCTCTCGCCGGTTTCCTGGGCAAAGGCTCAACACCAATATACATTGGGTTCGGAAGCATCGTGATTGACAACCCCGAGAAACTAAATTCCATCCTCGTCGAAGCTGTCCAGACAGTAGGGGTAAGAGCCATAAGTTCGAGAGGGTGGAGCAAGCTGGGTGGAAATACGGTTGGTCCCACGGACGATGGCGACATCTTTTACCTTGGGGACTGTCCCCATGAGTGGCTGTTTAAGCACGTTTCGGCCGTTATGCATCATGGCGGAGCAGGGACTACGGCCTACGGTCTGCTTAACGGGCGACCAACGACCGTCGTGCCTTTTTTCGGAGAGTGGATGTTGTCTTTATATCATGAAAGCTGCAGTCATTACTATTACTGACACTGAAGCAAAGCCAACCTTTTTGGGGAGAGATGGTTGCCATGGCAGGTGCGGGACCAAAACCGATCCCACATAAGCTCTTGGATGTACAAAACTTGGCAGATGCTATCCGGTACTGTCTCACTCCAGAGGCATCGGCCGCGGCGCAGAGGCTAGCGACACACATCAAGGCGGAAGCCGGTGTCAAGCAGGCAGTTACATCTTTCCATAACCATATCCTTTCGTATAACATCCGATGCGACCTCCTTCCAACCCGGCCGGCGGTATGGGCATACAAGACGAAGAGCGGAAGGTCAATCAAGTTATCGAAGCTTGCTGGCGAGATCCTTGTGCACTCTTCTGTTATCCAAAGGAAGCAGCTTAAACGGTGCGTCTAGCAGTCTTTCACATGAAGTATGTCCAAAGATACGCTAATTCTTTTGACAAAAGTTATGAAATAAATCCTATCGAGATCAGGAATCGTCGCTGGGATCCTATGACGGGAGTAGCTTCGGCAACCCTTCACGCCGGCAAAGGCATGCTGGTCGCGACTTCTGATATCGTTGTCAAGCCTTTGAAGACGTATCGATCGCTAAGCGCGAACCGCTCCCCATATCCGAGTTATGATAACGCGGAGATGGGGATTGGTATGAGTACACCACCATCAATCCCAGGAACGGCAATATCATCAATCGGGCCTCCGAACCACTCTCTCGGTACTCCCCAGGATCGGTCCTATCTCGCAGACGCCGGACAAGTCATCGCGGCATCCGCGTCCGGGATTGGTGGATTCTTCAAAGCCCAGTGGAAGGGATTCCTGCTAGACATTCCCCTATCAGCTGCAGAGGGCCTCCGTGCCGTCCCAAAACTCTACGGAGAACCCGTGCCTGAGCGGGATGTCATCACCGACTTCAGGTCTGGCGCTACGGCGGGTGGCAGGCAATTTATCCTCGGCATATCGGGAGGTGTGGCCGATTTGTTCCTGCAGCCGTATGCTGGGGGTAATCGAGACGGCGCCCGCGGTGTTGCAAAGGGACTAAGTAAAGGTGTCGTCGGATTCGCTACCAAAGTCTTGTCCGGTGAGTTTGTTTTGCGGAAAGTTCGGCCTCAGCTATGGGACTAATATCTGGTGCAGCTCCTGTCGGCCTTGTTGCCCACTCGTTCGAGGGAATCTATCAGGATATTCGAAACTCTACCTCGAAAACTGGACGAATCATCCAAGCCCGACAGCATTTGGAGGGAGTGTACTTACTCCAAGCTGGGCGGGCGAAGGGACATGAACTAGAAGCGAGGGTGCTGGAGGCATTTGAGAAATATAATTCAGAGCGATGAACATCAACTTCTGGCTTAAAGTCCGGCACTGTATCATGGGAATATAGTACGACTCTCGCCTAGGTCTGTTCCACGAGTCCAGTTTACACAATCGTTATCCCTCACGTTACTAGAGAACCTTTAGTGAATGAGGCGTGCGTGGGTGTTGAAGGAAATAGAACAACGCAGCTCAACGTTATTTGCCGCTAGGCTAAAGTGGATGGGACAGTTGCATGTTTTTCTTTTTTTTACCTTTCTGTCACGAATATGATCCTGCTGTATCACCTCAACTACATAGCCGCGTGCCTCCAGGCCTATCGTTTCTAGAGAACTGCTGGAGGATTTGATATAAATAGACAAGACGGCCGGTCCGAAACCCTCGTGCACGCGGCTGGTAATTACTACTATAATTTCGTGCCCAAAAACAGACGTTTGGTAGTAAATGCTGCATGCTACTTCGCATTTTCATCAGGGTTGAAGTGTGATTGATGAATTAAGAGCAAGAGTCGTCCGACACAGGGGTATTCTGAACCTTTAAAAGACACCGCAGCCTCCCGGACATTGACATGGAACTTCTATTGTTACCAAAACCAACGTAGACCGCTCTCGGCCGATCCTCCACGCACTTTGTGTTGAAAGTCGCAACTAGCCTCACAAATTCACAATGAAGCTTCTTTCACCACTTGCTACTTGGCTCGGAAGTCTACTCCTGATCACAACTCCTGTACTCGGAGACGATGAAGCAGAGCTGCCCGATCTAGAGAGCTTGGAAGTCGTCTCCACCACCTGGAGCGGCACCGGCTGCCCCGAAGGCACCGTCTCCCTGAAAGAAACGACACCCAATCCTGACTTACGCACCTGGGCCGACCCGCCTTACAGTGAGATCGAAGTCAGCTTCGACGCCTTCAACATTTCCGTCGGGCCGGACATCGCGGCGGAAGAAAACGGCAAGGATTGCACGCTCCTCTTCGAGCTCAGGCCGCAGCCCGGCTGGCAATTCGGCGTGGACTCGGCCATCTGGTTCAGCTGGTATTCGATAGAGAATGGCGTCGAGTATAACATGGCGGCCGTCGCGTCCTTCAACGCTAAGAACGACTGGGGGCCCAGCTTCACGTTTACGTCCGACGGGGTCGTCGGGCCGGTGGACGATGTGGGTACGGGCCATGCTTCGTACTCTATGGACCTCCGCTGGTTGAGCGGGGACGCGCTGTACTCGGAGTGCGGCAGCGAGGACGTTGCGCTCAAGGTCAAGGTGCAAGTGTGGATGACGTCCGACGTGGAAGAGAGCTATGGAACAAATTATGTCCCGGAACAAGGGCTGCTTAGGACGAACCTCGGGATACAGTGGAGAGAATGCGAGGCCTAGAGAGGAGGCATGGACAACATACGAGCTCCAGCCTGTCGGCACGCGGCACACCTAGCTTACATGATGCCATCTCCATATGAAACGTGGATGCCTTTGGTCTTAGTTCAATCAATAGAGACTCGGGGGAAGTTTATACATGCCGTGAAGATACCGAATTTGTTACTGGCGTTTCAATACTGGGGATGAGAGTAGCCAGTAAATGTCGGCCCAACTTAACAGTGATTATTTTAGGCGTCTCATGTTCCAAGTTGACATCCATTTATACAAGTCGACTCAACCGGATTCTTTACTGCCTTGGATAAGTGTGGCTTCCTAGAACTCTGTCGCGGGACTTCAACACGTCCACCCCCGTGACCCATCCAATCCTCCCTCCCTCTTATCATCAAACCCTCAGCACAGTTATCAATGATCCCTCACCACGGAAATTTTGCCTTCGCAGAAGCTGGACAACCACATTCCCGAGTACTGGAACAATTGTCTCCAATCTCCGAAATGCATCTCTCCCTGTCTCTAGTCCTACATCACATAACATCCCAAATCACCATCATAGCTGAGCTCCCTCCTCACTTGCATTTAACACAGCTACACTTCGACAAGGCACGCATACACAATCAAAACACTCTCACCATACTCACCTACAACATAATCCCACCACCATAAGCGTAATACCCTATCCCCCTCATCACCATCATCATCATTATCATCACAATAACAGAAGCCTCTCCCACAGGTAACAGGCCCTAAACTCACCCACCACCAAGAACTTGACGAGAACCCTAGCCACGGGTGCTGGCTAAGGCCAAGTGAGGAACATGAAGAACATGAGTGCCTGTGAACAATTCAGTATCTAAGAGTTATTACAAGTTACGGTGCTGGTTTGTTGGTGTTAGACCTAGTCACCTGGTCACATCCAGCATCAATTAAGTTCATGAGGCTGAAAATAAATGACAGAGTTTCAGGATGGCGAAAATGGCGTTTGCTGGTATTACTGCCAATTTGATCTTGTCAGCGATTGATATCACAGGTCAATGGACGGCTCGTGTCCAGTCCTTGGCTTCCTTGGCTGATCAGATCTTGATGCCAAGAGGATCCACTAAACTTAGAACCTCGCCAAGTTTCTTGGCTGATCAAAACTTGGGAAAATCTAGGACAAACATTGAAGAGGATAAGGTGCAGGCACTGATTGAATGAGGGGGGAGGCAGGAGGAGCGGATATCAAACTCGACGTCTACAGGTCGTGGCCGTTTGCCTAAAATAGGCCTGGCCATTGAGCCCTCATCATAATAATGAATATTGGCCCGAGACCAGGCGAGAAAATAGATCAATTTGGCTCACTCGGCAAGGACGTCACACGGGTTGAGACATTTGAGACAACACGAAGTACAAGTAGAGCTTGAGGGGATTTTGAAGAGGGTCAATTCGATGATGTTATAAATAAAGTAAGAATTTCCTGATTCAATTCCAAATGTACAAAGTACAGAGAGTAATAAGATAATTAGCAGCAGGCTTTGCTCGCGTCACATGGTTTGGTCCGTCTTATTTGCCTGATGATATTGGAAAGAGCGAAAGAGGAAAAAAGCAAACGCAGGTTTTGGCTACTTGGCAGGCGCGGCTCATGATGGGAAAGGAGCGAGTGGTTGTCAACTTTGTCTGTCGTCAGTGATGAAAGTTCACATTGTTACAAGGAAACCTCGAAACTTCAGTATCAAGATCCTTCGCTTTCTCCGTCCGCGGACAAACAAACACGCCGCCTTTCCTTCATGAAGAAATCTAATTATCCCAAAAGCATCGGCACACCCAATTATTACCCCCTTTTTCACTTTTTTTTTTCTCCCTCCTCCCCCGAGTGGACCATGCGAGATATTAGCTCATGATTCGTTATCTCCCCTGAAAAATCACCCCCGGTCCGCCAAAAATTAAAGATATCTCTGTATCGGAGCGTGTCGATACAATATGGCATAAATGCATAGTTACACAGTCTCACCCTTCCCGATTCCAATCTGCGACATCACTCTCAGTCTCACACCCCCCCTAAATCACACCCACCTCCAATTCTCCCCTCAGCCGTTTGCTTCTCCTCTCGCTCTCCTCTCCTTTCCTCTCTCCCTCTCCCGCCCCGCAAGTTACACCCGTCTCTCGCGGCGGAATGACCACTTCGCGATCCTCCTCCCACAAGTCCCACCTCGACGACGACGGCGTGCTCTCAGACGTCCGCAACTTCGAGGACATTTCCCTCGACGATGCAGCCACGAGCGCCCCAGCCGTCCACAACAGCCTGTCCGTCTCGGCTCGCCGCCCTCTCGCCCGGGACAATCACCTGAAAGTCACCATCCCGAAGCAGCCCCACGGCGCCTCTCCCGTGTATCCGTCCGACGCCCATGGCGCCCAGAGGAATCCCTCGACGACAACACGTACCCTGACACGAACGAGAGACGTGTCGCAGAAATTCCTCCCCCAACGTGACACTAGCTCTGGGCTAGCCAATCGAGCGAGACAGGATCCCCCGAGCCCCCAGAGTCCCGGACGGCCATCCTTTGGTCGAAGCGTTAGCGCCCATGGCTCCCTCGATCCTCCCCCCAGGAGCCCCTCCTTCAGGAGGTTGCCCATACAGCCGTCCTTGACCACCCCGAATCTGCTCCCGCGGCAGAGAAGTCCCAGTCCCGGCTTCCTGCTGGGACCCAAGGATCCGAACCAGATTTTGCGTCCTAGGAGAAGCAGCTGGCAATCGAACAGGGAACGAAAGACGATATTAGAGCTCGAGAGGGAATTCGAGGACGATGAAGACGACGACGATGATATCCCCGACGGCCTCATCCTCGACAACGTACCCATCTCTCCGCGGCCGACGAGCGAACGGCCCAAAAGTCAGCCCCAATCCCCATTATTATTACCCCACGGCCTGTCCTCCAAGGATCGTCGGAGCGTAGGGAACGGCACCCCCGCCGTGGCCACAGCCCACGGCAGCCTTCGCTCGCCGACGTGGAAATCTGACACGGCCCTCGCCGACTGCAACGGCTCCGAGCACAATTTCCCGTCTCAGTTCAACGGACAGGCTAAGGGCCGGGCCAAGAGCTGGAACATTGCCATGGCGAGCTTGAGCCCCGAGATGAAGGCGCTGACGGAGAAGCTCGAGGAACACTCGGACGAGCTGGACGAGAAGACGCGGTCGAGCCACGACAAGAGGCCCGCGACGTGGGACGTCTCGAGGCAGGCGTTCGATCCCGTCAACTGGGAGCCGAAGCTCCGGAAACACTCGCAGCTGCCCGAATTACCGCCTCTGCGGAGAAACAACGTCATGATCGATCCTTTACCCATTTCCAAGGAGAAGGAGGCGGTGCTGAGTCGCACGAGGCCATCGTGGCTCCCTCCCAAGGACCCGGCCGAGGAGAAGAGACACCTCCGGCAGTACCAGAAGATGATGGCACAGAGCGCCGAGGCCGACCGTCGGAAAGAAGCTACCCGCAGCGCGATCAAAACGCACCGCGACAACACGGCAGACAATCTGATGCGGATATGGGAGGAAGAGGTGATTCCCAGATGGGGAATCGCCACGCGGGAACCTCGCACCCGCGAACTCTGGTGGAAGGGTATCCCCCCGCGGAGCAGGGGCGTCGTGTGGTCGAGGGCCATCGGCAACGAGCTCGGTCTCTCGGAGCTCTCTTATACAGCCGCCTTGAAGCGGGCGCGGGATGCCGAGGAGCGCATCAAGGCCGATAAAGGCGATCCTGAGGATACTCGCCGCGCCGCGTGGTTCGAGGCGATACGGAAGGACGTGGCTGAGAAGACGTGGTCTGATCTCCGCATATTCCAAGAGGGTGGGCCGTTGCACGAGAGTCTGATTGACGTTCTCTCGGCGTATGCAATGTACCGTGGGGACATCGGCTACGTCTCCGGCTGCAATGTAAGTTGTTGATTCAGGCCCCCCCAAAAACACTATATGCTAACATGACGCTTCACTTAGTCCATCGCCGCCCTGCTCCTCCTCAACCTCCCCAACGCAACAGACACCTTCATCGCCCTCGCCAACGTCCTCAACCGCCCCATCCCCCTCAGCTTCTACGCCGGCGACCCGGGCGCCAAAGCCTCCGCCTACAACCTCGTCGTCCAAACCCTCAAGGACAAGTCCCCCGCCCTCCACCAACACATCACCGCCAAGCTCCCCGACCCCGAACCCGACGCCTACCTCTCCGGCATCTTCACCACGCTCTTCACCGCCTCCCTCGCCGTCGACGAGGCCGCGAGGCTCTGGGACGTGTACGTCTTCGAGGGCGACGCCGTGCTCATTCGCGCCGCCGTTGCTTTGATTGTTTGGGAGGAGGGCCCGCTTCTCGGCGCTTCGTCCGTGGATGATGTTAGGGCCGTTCTT
>JUDQ01000343.1:0-37235 GCA_000812075.1 Scedosporium aurantiacum
AGGAAAATATGTTTGAGCTTCCCCAGAGCAGCAATTGCCGGGGCCTCCTTGGTCGTCTGCAGCCAGCCCGCCCCCTCTTTCTCTTCACCCTTCTCACTTCTCCTCCTTCTCTGGGGAAGAAGAAATCTAAGCTCGTTTCATCCGCGCGTCAATTCCTTTGTGACCTCTGAAAAGCCTGAAAGGATCACGTCACAAACTGAACATTATACACGACATAGTCACGAGAAAAATGTCCTTACCCCAGTTTGACGACTTGCCAGACGTAGTGAAAGATGCCAGGCTCTCTACCACCTTCGAGAACGATGGCGCGCAAACTTGTATCGTTCATACCTGGCTCCTGAACCAATGCGTGATACGAAGAGAGGCATGGGCCCATGAGAGATATCTGGCACAAGGCGGTTCTGGGACCATTAGTCTCCAGCGCAAATGCCAGATGTCGCCGCCTCATCAAGGCAAGTTTCGAGCAGTCAAGAGTATCGTACAGATCCCCCAAAAAGACCGGAAGTCAAACCTGAAGTTATACGAGCGTGAGCTAGAGGCTTTGGCCAAGTTCTCTCAGGAGCAGGTCAGTGGATTTATGCAGAGTTACTTTATTCCCAACGTACCGGACTGACAGTGACAATAATCAAGTACGGCGACGTTTTCATCAAGTTCTATGGCTGGTATGAAAGTCCTGGTCAATTCCATCTGGTAACTGAATACTGCGAACTCGGCGATCTGCAGGGATACCTCCAAGGGTGTCCGAACGGTCGTATGCCTGAAGATCAAGCCCAAGAAGTGGCATCACAGGTCCTGGATGGCTTGAGGTTGATGCACCGAGAGCACTTTGCTCATCGAGACATTAAGCCGGCGGTAGGGCATATATCTATCCACTTGCCATTCAAGGCTCATGGTCACGATCGCGCTGATGACGTTTCCCAACTTAGAATATCCTCATCATCAGTCTTCCTCCAGGTGGCTGGTGGGTTAAGTTGTGCGACTTCGGACTGAGTAAACGGATTGAAGATGTCACAGGGTATTCTACCATAAGGGGAACGCCGAGTTTCATGTCTCCCGAGCTACTGACGGCGCGTAATTCCGAACGCGAACGTATCGACCACTACTCGGCAGATATGTGGTCCTTTGGAGAGACTGTTTTCCAAACACTGTCGGGCACAAACACGTTCACCCTTTCAGAGCTCTTGGACTATCACAAAGGGCATATAGGGTTTCCCAAGAGGATCCTCTGGGGTCTCGGAGTATCCCATGTCGCGATAGATTTCGTCGCTTCACTTATGGCGCCTGCACCATGGACGAGACCCACAGCAGAACAGGCTGGGACACACCCGTGGGTGGAATCAACAGCAGCGCGGCAGCGGGTATGTGATTGCTATTGTTGGCTATCCAATATCTCATTCCGGGTCGTAGAGTCTTAGAAAGGCCATCGATATCATCGGCCACTTGACAGCGAGACCGCGGTTTGAAGTCATGGGCATAGCCTCTTCGAGGCCTCTCGTCAGGGGCATATGGAATGGAGCTCGCTTCGGGGGGGATCTATTCTTTGTGGGCATATTTGAGCCTTTTGCTTTTGATGTATTCTAACAATAAGCGAGACATCACAGTTGGGGCTGTCGAGGATCAACTTGATTCATAATAGCGGTCAGAGGACTAGTCAGGGTGTAAGTTATATCGGCATTATCAATAAGAGGCAGGGCACTGCCATATTATCGAGACTCGAAAGCCTGCGTGTCTCTAGAAGACGGAAGAAAGCATCGGGCGACCATCCTTCCAAAGATCTTCCAGAAATATTTGCTCATGTTAACGGTAAGTACGAGGGTAGAGGGTATGCCTTCATCGTGGATACGCGATCCCTCAAAGGCCAAGACTACTTCCGACATCGATTAATGGATGCCATGTCCACTTAGACAATCGTGCTTCGCACCCGGTTCGCAAAGGATAGTCAAGTATAATAAACCAGATTCAAAGGCTTTTTTTTTCGGAGTGCACCAGTTATCCCCAAAATGGCAATCCCGGCAGCCCTCACACCAAAACGACCCAGAAATTCTCCCTAACGGCGACGGCTCTTCGATAATTGGCAATTTAATTTAATAGGGTGCAATGTGATGGCTAGCTGCAAGTGATTTACAACGTGTAATCTTGGAAAGGGGAAAGATGAAACGCAACGACCGCGGGTTAGAGAAAGTGTGAGATCGCATCTTGATATTAAAGCTACATGTGCAGATTCCGGGTCTTATAAGAACTTGCTTCGCCTCCTCATCCAAAAGAAGTCTCATGTAACTTCTCATCGTGAATATCCCCAACGCGCGTAGAGCCGGCTCCTTTTAAACCTCCCAAGGAATGATGGCCCCTCATCGAGCAAGCTCCAGAAGCAGGCTCGTCTTCCTCCTCGCAAGCCTCATACCTTACTTTTCTCTCGCCCATTCCCCTACAGCAGGAGCCAAGTGCCTCTGGAATCCTGCCGGCACACTGCACAGCCGCGAGAGAACATCGTGTCCCCTAGCCGTAGACGACACGAGCCCTCCCTCGGCGCTAGACGCATCCCCGTGGCTCCAGCCGCTGAAATGCCGCCACTCCAGAACCCAATCCGGCCACGATCGCGGCCCGTCATCAATGGTGGATACGGGCACGAACGGCAAAGCTGTCCACTGCGTGTATTCCACCCACGATTTTCGCGGAGCGGGTCTCAGCCTGGTGACGCGGCCGGAGACGGCGGCTAATATCGTCGGGCTTGGCGGACTCGACGATCTCGAGGCCTCGCCGTCATCTTCAGACCGAGTTTATCGACGATTTTCGACCGGACCTAGTATTTCACGGTCGGACGGTCCAGCTTATGCGGTGGAGGACCTGCCGGGGAAGGGGAAGGGCGTCGTCGCGAGGCGGCGCATCGCCAAGGGCGAAGTGTTCATGGTGGATTACCCTGCGTTGCTGGTAGAGACCGGCATGATGAGCGAGTTGACGCCGGGGATGAGGAAGGGCGTCGTGAAGCTCGCGTTTGAGAATTTGCCGAGGGAAACTAGGGCGAAGGTGTTGGATCTGGCGAAAAGTACGGGCGGCGACGAGGTGCTCGATGCTTTTACGACGAACTCTTGTAACGTGTTCATGGCGGATGGGACGGCGCATCTAGGGCTGTTTCCAGAGGTTTCGGTGAGTTTGCTTCTTTTTTGTATTATAAGATCGCATCTCCACGGAAATCATCAAAAGCCATCATCTTCCATGTAAAGGTATAGACTGAAGCCAAAGATGAAGTGCTAATCTCTGTCTCTAACTAGCGAATGAACCACGCCTGCGAGCCAAAGTGAGTTCGAACAGTAGCGTCCCTTGACAAGTGAGAAGTCCGGTTGCCTAACACTAGGTATCGCAGTGCTTTCTACCGATTTTCACCTCGTAGTTTAACAGTAGAGGTGGCAGCCTACCGTGATATTGAGCCGGGAGAAGAGATTAACATCAACTGTATGAAGGCGCATTCTACATAAAATCTCACACAGTCCGTGATGGCCTCTTCTTTACTGACATATTGATCTTTCACAAATACTCCACGCCAGACGCCTATCTCGGCATGCCTTATAAAGAGCGTCGAAAATACTTACAGGACTCGTGGAACTTCAACTGTACTTGCCCACTCTGCCTAGCAGACACTGCAACGCGCGAGGCGTCCGATGCGCGTCGCATGACCATTGCCAACACGCGTATCGCGCTCATCGAGGCGGAAAACGGCGGTCGGCACGGCGAGGCGATCGAGAAGGCGGGCGAGCTCGTGAGGCTCTGCGAAGAGGAAGGGTTGTTCCCATTGGTAGCGGGGTTCCACGACTCCGTGGCTCGGGGTTACCTCGAGATAGGCGACGTCGAGGATGCGCAGGTCTATGCCGAGTTGGCTCTCGGTGGGTGGTTAGAGTTCTACGGAGAGGACAGCGTCAAGGTCGAAAGCGGATTAGAGTTGTTGGATGCCATCGGCAGGACACGGGACAACAAGGTTAGGGGGGATAAGGTTTAGTGGGTGATGAAAAGGTCGGCCTGCGGTGACGTTTTAAGGGTTGGAGGGTTGGCGAGGTGTGGTGGGACATGGCATGTAAGAGGTTGGTTGAACTTTCGCGTGGGACGAATGGCGTTGGCGTGGGCTTGTATGATGGTGGGCGGGAGCGACGTGTGGTCCTGTCTCGTGCCTCCCTTTAAACCTTTTTCAGTCGTCGAAGGTTGGGTGATGACATTATCATATCGTGCAGCCTTTTTTTTGTTGTAAACTACGAAGTACGTTTTGTTTCAATCATTCGGTGGCTCGAGATCCGTCGTATGATGGCTTGTCACCGCCAACCCTGGATTGATGATGAGGAATCCTTCCTCAGCGACAAGTTGAAGACAAGTTGAAGAAGAGGAGAAGGGTTGGCCTCGGATGTCCCTTCTTGAAATGTCTCAAGCTTCAAGTGTTCTCTTGTGCGAATGATGGCTTAGCTAATACTAATAAAGTGAGAGCCAACGTCCTCCCCCAGCTCCCCCTAAACCATGAAAGGACTGATGCAAGCAGGAACCAGAAAGACACCTTCGCCTGCTTCGTGCCATCTTAAGCTCGCCCGAGTTGACAGACCCCCGCTCGCCAGGGCCAAGTTGAGCCAACCTGCCAGTCCAGAAGAAGATCAGCGTTCAATAGTGCAGAAGATTGTAACGCACCACAACTACCCCGCAAACCTTCATGGCAACAACGGCAAGAGCATCCGGAGTGTTGTCACCCACTCCTCCGTTGCGATTTTCATTGCAAGCAAGTGCGCTTGATCGCCCAAAGAAGTCATGGGAAAGTAGTACACTCCCTCTCGCATTCTATCAGATTTGATGTATTGGTGATGTGAGTGGTTGGTACTTGTCATATTTGGAACGATACCTCGCAAATGGGCTGCCTCAGTCGGACTAGGAATGACCAAACTGCCTCGTTGCTCGCTCGCTACCTTCCACTATTTGCTAGTGGACACGACTGTCCTGCATCCTGCACCGAACCCACGTTGGGCAACTCCTTCCTTTCATGTTTCGTACGTTTATCCCACACTCCTGCCCCGAGAAGCCGGTCTGGCTCGGGTTACGGTCTCCACTCCCGAGTAGCGTCACAGTAGCTTTGAGTGGATGCACAAAGTACACAATGTAATCTAGCGTATTGCCCCGCCAGGATCTTGATTCCTTCGCTGCATCGTGCCTGTGAATGCCCGGTTTCGCACGATGTTCGTGTTAGTCCCTCCACTAAAACTATCTTGTTTGTAAACTTATCGCGCAATCTGGTCTCGGCGAGAAAGAGCACAGAGTGAAATGTGGAGGATATTGATCGATGCCAACGCCCTTCTCGCCTCCCCCAACCACTTTCACATGTTGCTGACAGTGCTCGTCATTTGATCCCTCCGCGATACATCCGCCTTATCCAGGTAGAATCCCGATTCCCGAACAAAAGCAGCACGCGCACCACTGCACCACCGAAGATATTGCCATTTTCCCGTTCGCAAGCCCACCCTCTCTCTCTATCTCTCTCTGCAACCACGTCTACGGACGCTGCACTACACCATCCTATCTGCCCGTCCCCTTACTTCTGCCATGCTTCTACCACCATACCCGCCTCCATTCTAGTTCAAACCATGCTTCCCCCCACCTGCCCTGGCATCCTATCAATAGTCTCCCCTCCCCTCCATCATCCTAGGTAACACTAACCCTCAAAAGCATTCCACCGCCAACGCATGCAGGCCGCAGGAGGAGCCGGGTTGCAATCTTTAACTGGCTCAACGAACCTGCCCGTCCATTCTCTCCCCCCATCCGTCCCACTAACTACGAGGAGGCTTTGTAGTGTACCCACCAGACCAGATGGAGAGAGCACGGTCTTCGAGATGCAGCTTAGCCTCAGAGAGGGGCGTAACTCCGTAGTTTGGGGCGTTAGAATCGTCTGGCTGGACGGAGTATTTCGTCTAACTATCTAACTTGTGTATCTCGCAGCATGGCGTTCCCCTGGATCCTTTTTAGCCCATGCCGTATTTCTCACATAAAACTGTCGTCAAGACCAGCTGAAAGCAGCAAGACAGCTGCCAGTGGTACGTTTGCCACGACAACTGTCAGTTCTTCGTATATGTATACTGTTTGTGTCGGACGACCACCTCCCAACCTTGACTTCTCTCCTTGGAGGCACACATAAAGCTGTTCAACCATTTGCTATTATTTTTTTTCTTACTTTTCCTTTCTTTTCCTTTGCTCTTTGCTCTTACCCCTTCTCCTCTTTAGGTTTCCTTTTTTTTATATATTTCTTGTTGCCTTGCTTGCTTCTCCGTCACTCATGTTCCGTTTTACTTCAACGTGACAACACTGAAACCTGCTTTTGACGACTGGACTTGCCAAAGTCACTGCGTCCACCGCACTCTCCCTTTATATATCTCGCGTCCAAGGACAACATCACAAACGGATAAATAATCCCAAGCTT
Organism: Scedosporium aurantiacum; assembly: GCA_000812075.1. Classification (NCBI taxonomy): domain Eukaryota; kingdom Fungi; phylum Ascomycota; class Sordariomycetes; order Microascales; family Microascaceae; genus Scedosporium; species Scedosporium aurantiacum. The sequence continues at coordinate 6,437 of JUDQ01000343.1, forward strand.
GCACTTACTCACAAACGTGCCGTTGTTTCCCCATTGTCCTGCCTTCATTCTAAACATCCCCTCTCAGCCTTTACAATAAATGGTGATTTCTGCTCGCGTGCCTCCCATTGTTACTCTTTTTCTCCCGTCATCTTTCCTCTCTACCCCGCCTCACCTATCGGCCTCTTTGTTCTGCCTGCCCGGCATCTTTTACAGCCACCCTCGACAACCATGACTGCCTTCGCAGGCCCAAGACATCTGGCCACCGGAGTCGACAGCTTGACGGCCGAGGACTTCGAAACTGCCTCTATCCGCTCTGCTGCGCCGTCATATGGTTAGTATATGGCCCATCCATGTAAATGCCCTCACCACTGAGACTTGACCGCTGCGAGCCAGCCTGGCAGTATAGCCCCGTTGCACTTTGAACCCTCTGCGATTTGTTGAGGTCATAACATGATCACTGCACTTGCCGCTTTACCCCAGACTCCACAGATCCATGAATTCTAAATTTAGTTTACTGACGTTTATTCCATTTTGCCTCCGCGATTAGTCTCTGAAGCTCCCTCTTACCACTCTACCGTGCCAATAACCGAGAGTGCCCCTCCATACTCGGCGGCGGTCGCCGACTCCTCCCGCAATCTCACTAGCACTGGTCATAGTGCCCACCATGGAGCCACCTCTAACCACCAACCGCAGCGCCGGGGTCTTCCCCCCGTACCGACGACACCCCTACCGATGCCGAGCCTAAACGCCTTCAGCATCCCGACCTGGTCTACCTTCTCTGCCAACCCCACGACCCGTCACTACCACAGCGTAGCTCAGCGCCGCGTCGCCGCCGCCAACTCTCGCGTCGGATCATCTTCCATCCACCGCCAGTTCATGCTCGATCGCGTCAATGAGGAGCTGCAGCATGAATCGCATGCCAGGCCCGGCTCCAGCATGGGCAGGTCCAACAGCGGAACCGGTCTGAGCGGCGCCGAGAGTTTACTGCGTACCAGCGACGGCCGACCGCTTGAGGATCCGAATCTGGTAGGGGAGGAGGCTGCGAGGAGAGCGAGGGCGGAGAGGCTGGCGAGGGAGAGGGAGGCGGCGCTTATTGGTGAGAGTCGGAGGTGGGATTTGTACCTCTGTAAGTGATACATACCTTTCTTGGCGGCCCCTCCTTCCGGCGCGGTTAAGGTTAAAGGCTAATTCTTTGGCATGGTTCAGCTCAAATGAACGATTGGCAACAACGCGAAAGGTCCTGGTCCCGGTTCCGAAGGCAAATGGATAGGGACGAGCGCAAGGGCTTCATGAGGCGCATCAGTGGTCGTCTTTTCTAAACATTTGATATGGGGTTTTCAAGCCACGCACAATGGCTCAAGGGATGAGTTTCTTCGTCCATATCATGAAACTAGGTTCGGTCTCGGCGTTATCATGGTTTTGATTTTTCTTCTTCTTTCTTTCTTTCTTTCTTTCTTTTTCTTCGAGTGATCATCTCCCCATGTTAGGTCAGTTCAGCCATAGTTTCTCACTCACTCTGCTTCTTCGGGGTCCTCATCTGCATTTCGTCGTTTCACGGCAGTGGAAAAGGGAGGAAAGAAGGCCCTGTATTATGCCAAGTCGTCGCTCCGAGGATAGGTCTTTAAGAGAACAACAAGTTTGAAAGGAAAGAAATAGCCCTAAAAAATCTCAATGCCCCATTCCACAGTGACGCCGTTAGATGTTTTTCCCAATACAAAATAATCGGTAGCAAGGAGGAGACTCGAGACCCTTCATATGGATGAACCCGCCTAATCCATCTGAGATTGTTTTTCCTTTGCCAAAAATGCAATGATTATAAGAATGCTTTGGTTTCCATTTCCATTTCGAGTCCATATGCGTAGCGGGGAAGAGCTTTTCCCCGTCGCAGATTCTCCCATAATCTGACATTCCGACGGATGAATCAACCTTTGCTCTTCGTGTTGAGGATAAGAGCGACGATGAGCCTTTTTCAAAAGAGTAACATGTTAGCTCGCTATCCATACACAGCTGGGTTTCGGGGGGATTGAGTTGCGGTCGGCCATACCCGTATAGACCCAAGACTTCACCGAAAATGAGAATGAGAACCATGCCGACAAAGACCCTACCCTCTTCCATATAAGCTCGGACGCCCTTGTCACCAACCTTGCCGATGGTGAAACCAGCTGCGAGACCTGTTAAGCCGACGGAGAGGCCCGCGGCGAGGTGCATGAAACCGCTAAATTTTTTGTCGCGAGTCAGCATCAGATAAAGAGCGTTTCGCCCGAAATTGTTTGTCAGGCTGCAAGTACAGCCTTCTCTCTTCCGCCGATGAAGAAAAAGAAAGAAATTGGTTTGGGCTTGGTGCGGGACAGAAGGAGATGAGAGGGCTCGGGCCGCGCGGGAACGTACTTGAAGAGACTGTAGTTGGCCTGGGATGGGGGGTTGAGATCTTGGGCGATGAGGACGGCGATGACGAGGGCGTAGACTGCGATGATACCGGCCATTACGACGGGGACGAGACACTAGATTTGTAACGACTTCTTTGAGCAAACCCGAGCTCGATTGAGGAGGAGAGAGAGCTTCGTTTCTGAGAAGCTTAAAAGGTTTGCTGATATATATATATATACCTTCATGATGAGGTCTGGCCTAAATGTACCGACACCAACAATACCGATTCCGGACTTTGCCGTGCCGTAGGCGGCGCCGATGGCTAGAAACCGAGAACATTGTTCGTTAGCTGGCGGTTCGAGGTCGTTCAGGGCAACATCGCTGCTTGGAAGGTAAAGCTGCTTTCGCGCTTCTGGAGGTGGTGATGATTGGGGGCGGGCGGGGACTAATCGTACTGCCAAATGTCATGGCTGCGGCGATACCGGCCTATACATAGACGTTGTTTACTGTTAGATCAGGCTTCAAGACTGGCAGGTTGGCTTTTCCATCGCAGGGCTCGCAAGTTCGAGGTCGACAGGGAAGCAGGACTAGCTCTTGTTTGATGAGGGAGGGATTTGGGAGAACCGTACCATGCCCACGAAGGGCGCGAACTTGGGGGCCATCTCTGAGTCCGCCATCGTGTACTATCTTGGATCCGGACTTAGGGGAAGCTGACACGATTAGGGCGAGACGAGGTTCGGGTGGTGGTTTCAGCAAACGACGGAGAACTGGGGATGTGATCGCGGAGTGCCGTTACTGGATGCCTGGTGTCATTGAAGCTTGGTTCCAAGTTTGGATCCTCCTGCGCGAGTACGTAAGCAAGATTCCTTGCAGATCGGCGGGCGGTGCTGGCAGCTGGGAGGTTTCCTCTTCACGTGATGCACGGGTTGTCCGGCAGGTTGCAAGGGTCGGGGAGTGAGGTCACCGCTACAGGTGGGAACTACGTATGCTCCAATTTCAAAGTTGCTGGATAAGTTTCATACCGAACCCTCTTAATTTTCCTACGAAAAGGTCGCTTCTCCGCGAGGCTAGATCAGGGGAAAAATTACACGGATCTCGAACCTAGGTAACTATTCTTATTTCTCGGGTACCATACCTCTAGGTCTGCTGTTTGAATTTCTAGATGCTTATCTCCGCGTTTGTCTCCTAGAAGTTTGTTTTCTAAAGATCCAAGCTCATCGGGTAATTGCAAGTCGTTGGTTGGCATTGTCAACGAATTCGTATCTTCGCGCGTTGGAATAGGAGAACGCTCGAGACAATCAAAAGGCTTCAACGAGGCCATCTATGAGTAGTTGCTTTTCCGGGCCGATTTCGATACACCAGGTAGTTTAGCTTCATCGTACATGTTCCCATTTCTATGCCTGAAGTCGACTAGTTCTACGAAGTATTTCCTCTGGAGACTCGAGGTCGCCTTCCCCGTAATAGAGTGAGTGTCAACTGGTGGCTCTCATACCTCAGTTCACTTGAACGTCACTTTCAAATTAATTGCATTCATGTGTTGGACACTACTGCGGGTCCAGGGTGCTCCTTTATATAGCCCATAACAGTGGCTACTGTTCTATGCCTTATCGAAGTCTGGACTGGCCCGGCGCACCGCCTCACTAGAGCCCTGGCTGCGAGTTGCGTTCAGGGCCCACGCCCCTAAATTCAAAGCCTAACCAACCAACCAAAACGCCGGACCAGGTCACTTTGCAGTTGCAGCGTGCAGCCAACTCTGAAGAGATTGAGGGGCCAAGCCGATCGTGACCCTTCAAGACTTTTTGGAATCTCAATAAACTCAATTTCCACTTCCCCCCAAACGTCAGATCACTCCCAGCTCTTTCTGCCCTGGCCGGTCCCATTGCCTCCATCAATCCTCGCCAACCCTCAACCTCCTCCCTTCGCCATCGACGCCGACCGACGCCTTCGAGCCGCACCCCCTTCCCTTCCGAACAAGACGAGTCAGGGTTGACAGCAACCCCCCCGAATCTGCCATCAGGTCGATCCTTCTGCGCGCCCAAAAAGAGCGAAACGGGGGAAATCTCTCCTGGCCCAAGCCCAGGCACATTCGCTTGCAGCCCCGATATAACGTCACCTCCCAAATCGAGGGAGACCAAAGGGGAGAGAAAAAAAATATCCCACCCCGGCCGCGAATCACCCCTTTCTTGCGGTGACCAATTCACAACCCAAATTCGAAATTCGAGTCAACGAATATTGTATCTGGAAATAACTCTGGCGGAAAGTCTGGCTCCAAAGCGAGAGTTGTATCACCAGGTTTGGGGCAGCTAGCCAGGCCACAGCTGCCCTTGCTCCCTCTTCAATCCGGGCCTTTGGCAGACCTAATCTAAAGGTATGGGATCATTCTCCTAGGCTATCCAACCATTTTCTTAGTCTTGGCTCCCTCATTGATTCCTGCCCCTTGGGCTTTCCTTTCTATCCTCCAACTCTCTCCTCCCTTTGACAATAGCTCGAGTCTCCTTTTTCTTTTCTTTTTTCCCTTTTCTTTTTTTTTCTTTGTCCCTTTCCTTTTCCTCTACCTGTACTACTTCTCCTCGCCTCTTTAGCCATCCTCCCCCTTGCTTGCAAATCATCGCACCGGGGCCCGAGTGGCGTTTGAAATGTGCCAACCATTCCGAGTCAAGGAGGAACCAATATGCTGATTTTCTCTTTCTGTTCCTGACAGCCGTAGACCAACCATGGCCGATTACCACCATCCTTCCGATCGAGGTCCGCCGCATCGTCCCCGAGAATATGGAAACTCATCGGCCAATTACCAGCGGGAGGCCGCCTTCTCGAACATCTTCGGCGCCGCCCCTCCCCCCGGTCGATCGCATACCATGACCTCCTCCGTGGTTCCGCCCCAGATGATGTCCGAAGAAAGAACCCATACGATGACGTCTACGTATTCGACCATGTCTAGCGGCAGACCTGAGATACACCGACAGCCTCCTCCCCGCCCGCCCCATCCCTCGCAATATGCCGACCAACAACAACATCGGATGTATCCCCCTGATCAAATGTCCGGCGGTTACTATCCTCCTCCTCCCCGATCGGTCTCGGGGGGACATCAAGTCCCTTCACCCCAAGCTCTCCAATATATGCAACAACGGCGGCCACCACCCCAAGGAGCCATCCCTCCCAGGTTCGAATCGAGGCCTGGTCCTCCTCCTCCTCAGGGGTACGGTCCTCCCAGGGCAGCGGCACAGCGGTTCCATCCCGGTGGGGGGCCTCCGATGCCGGGGATGAATGGTGATCCTTATCGAACCCAGTCTCTCGCCTCGTCCTCGCGACAGCAGATGTACCATCCCCCTCCCGCGTCCTATCAGTCTCACGCCAATCCCACTCGATATAATGCCTATAATCCGAACTCGGCGAGGACTACGGCTCAGGGCCGAATCGTCCCGGAGCGTGGTGACGATCGCTCAATGTCCATGACTGGTTATCACCCTCAAGATAGGGATGCTCACCAGACGATGAGTGGGCGGGTGATTCCAAACCGGAGGTTTCCGTCTGATCCTCAGGGCAACGGTTACATGTCCGTCGGTGGAGGTCACGGGGGATATGCCGCACCTGGATCTCAAACTAGGACGGCTAGCATGGCCTCGTCGTCCGGCTATGACAACAATAGGAGTATGTCCATGGCGTCGACTGTAGCGCCCACCATAACGCCGTCCGAGGCGGACACCGTCATCGCGACCACACCGACGCGGACTTCTACCTCTTCCACGCCAACCGTCCCATCTCAACCACAGCACCAGCATAGCCGATCATCTGCTAGCAAGTCCATTGATAGCGAACGTCCCCCCACGGCGAAAATCCGAGCCCCTCTCGTTTACCCAGCCCTCCTCTCCCGAGTTGCCGAATGCTTCCGACGAAAGATCATGGTTGGCGACCGAACGAAGAACGAACTTACATATAAGAATGCCTTCAGCGGTGCTGAAGCTGTAGATGTCCTGTCATATATCATCAGAACCACCGACCGCAATCTCGCGCTCCTGCTCGGTCGAGCCCTCGACGCGCAAAAGTTCTTCCACGACGTTACCTACGAGCACCGACTCCGAGATTCGTCCAATGAAATCTACCAGTTCCGAGAGACATTGATGGAAGAGCCTGAGGACAAGCCTCCAGTGAATGGCGTTTTTGTCCTCCTGTCGGAGTGCTACTCGCCTACGTGTACGCGTGATCAACTGTGCTATTCGATCGCCTGTCCTAGGAGGTTGGAGCAGGTTTCCAGGCTGAACCTCAAGATCCAGCCTGGCCTGAGGAAGGACCACGCCAACTTAGACGACGTGGACCAAACGGACGAGCAGAAGCTGTGGATCAACTCGGTGCCGAAGGAGATTGCCGAAAGCGTGGGAGAGCGGGAGAAGAAGAGGCAGGAGGTTATTTCCGAGATTTGCTACACAGAGCGAGACTTCGTCAAGGATCTGGAGTATCTCCGCGACTTCTGGATTGCTCCGTTGCGGTCCAAGGTGTCTCCTATTCCGATCGCTCGCCGCGACAAGGTGGTGAGGCTCATCTTCAGCAACATCATCGACCACCCCAGCATTCACACGGTCAGCTCCCGCTTCGCCAAGGCTTTGACGGAGAGGCAACAAAAGAACCCCGTCGTACGCAATATCGCCGACATCTTCCTCGAGTTCGTCCCGTACTTTGAGCCTTTTATCCTGTACGGCTCGAAGCAGTTGGAGGCCAAGTTTGAGTTTGAGAATGAGCGGTCATGTAACACGTACTTTGCCAAATTCGTCGACGAGATTGAGAGGCGGAAGGAGTCGAGAAAGCTAGAGCTGAACGGCTACCTCACGAAACCCACGACAAGGTTGGCGCGTTATCCGCTGCTTCTGGAGAACGTGCTTAAGTACACGGAGCCGGACAACCCGGATAAGGACGACATCCCGAAGGTGCTGACGATGATTCGAGACCTTCTCAGCCGCGTTAATAAGGAATCCGGAAAGGCCGAGAATCGCTTCAACCTGCGACGTCTCCACGAACAACTCCGGTTCCGGCCGAACGAGAAGGTCGACCTTCGGCTTACCGAGGAAGGGCGCGAACTCGTGTTTAAGAGCCAGTTCAAGAAGTCCCCTACCGATCCCTCGGAGATTACGGCGTTTTTGTTCGATCACGCCGTGTTACTGGTGCGCATCAAGCAGGTTGGCAAGGGTGAGGAGATTAAAGCGTATCGAAGGGTAAGCGGAAGCACCCCTCCCCTTCCCCCCCCTGTTCTTACTGTTTATTCATGTTGAATTTTGTCAACTAACGAAAACTAATATTATAGCCAATTCCGCTGGAGCTCCTGGACATCAAGGAGATGGATGAAGTCATCCCGCAGCAGGGCGCCGTCAAGCGCTCTTCTTCGAGCTTGATACCATCGATACGAACGAACAATACGGACTCCAAGAAGGGAGAAGGCTGGCCCATCACATTCCGCCATCTTGGCAAGAATGGCTACGAGCTTACTCTCTACGCCTCCAACCAGGCAGCGCGAAAGAAGTGGCTCGAATATATCGACAATTCGCAGCAGCGGCTCCGGGCTCGTGCCAACTTCTTTAACACGACGGGTGTCTCGAGTGGTTACTTTGCAGCCACGAACCAGGTCAACTGCGTCACGCCGTTTGGTAAGTTTTCCTCCCCTTCCGATGATCAGCTGTCGTGTAGAAAACCCAACCTGTAGTAACTGACACGGACATTCGTAGATGGCTCAAGGAAGCTTATTATCGGCACGAATAGCGGTATCTACGTATTAGACCGCAAGGTCAGGGATGCTGCTCCTAAGAGGGTGCTGGATGTGCCGAGCGTGACACAGGTTGAGATCCTCGAGGAATACCAGCTTCTCCTTGTCTTGTCGAACAAGTCTCTCCTCTCGTACAGCCTCTCAGCTCTCGACCCCAATGAGCCGGCGCTCGCGAGGCGGCCCAAGAAGATCCAGAGCCACTGCAACTTCTTCAAGGCAGGCATCTGCCTCGGAAGGCACCTCGTGTGCGTTGTCAAGTCGTCGGCACTGTCAACCACAGTCAAGGTCTACGAGCCCAACGACGCGATGGCGAAGACGAAGAAACAAAAGGGTCTCGGGAAGATGTTTGGCGGCGGCCAAGACGAGCTGCGACCGTTCAAGGAGTGCTACATCCCCGCCGAATCGTCGTCGGTGCACTTCCTCAAGTCCAAGCTGTGCGTGGCTTGCCCCAAGGGCTTCGAAGTGGTCTCGCTGGAGACGCTGGAGACGCAGTCCCTCCTGGACCAGGCCGATACGTCTCTGGACTTTGTGGCTCGCAAGGAAGGCGTCAGACCCATCCATATCGAGCGTCTCAACGGCGAGTTTTTGCTCAACTACTCGGAGTTCTCGTTCTTCGTCAACAAGCACGGTTGGCGAGCGAGGCCAGAGTGGAGGATCGACTGGGAGGGTTCACCGCAGAGCTTTGCGCTCAGCTATCCATGGATCCTTGGTTTCGAGCCCAATTTTATTGAGCTCAGGGATATTGAGAGCGGTGCGGTACATATTGTGCCTCACAAGAACATTAGGATGCTTCACAGCAGCACGCATGAAGTGAGTTTTTTTTCCCTCTCCTTTTCATCTTCACCTTCTTTCTTTCCGAGTTTTATATTGTGGGATCCAGCAGGAGCCTTGCTAACTGTCATCTTTCCTACAGATTTTGTTTGCATATGAAGACGAGAGGGGTGGAGATATCATCGAATCGATTGACTTCTGGAAGAGTAATAATAGACGGTCAGAACTCCTGCCGGTACCTGGCTCGCCGTAAGGTTTGGACCATTCTCCAACTCGGCTCGGCAAGCTCGGATGGGGGGAAAACGTGAGAAGGTGGAGGAGGAAACAGGGCCGTGGCGCCATGTGTTTTCTTCATCCAGTTTCTTGTTCTTTTTTCAAATGTTCCATGTGTATTAGTTGGGAAATGATAATGGGCCCGTATTTTTGAACGTGGAGGACTTTTTTTTTTACTTTTTTTTTAAGGCCTTTCTTCTTCTTCTTTTAACAAGGTTCCCCCCATCCTGGAGCCCGTTTTTACATCGATCTGTTTTTTCTTTCCTCGATTCTCGTGTCCGATGCATCCTCTTGTTCTTGTTTACAGGTTATTTTACTCTAGCCTTTTTTCCCCCCTCTCGCGTGGTTTTATCGGCTCGAGACTTTTTTTTACTTATGAATTTTCCTTGGGAGAATGGAGGGCCTTTTTTCTTTTTTTTTCTCTCTTTTCTCTCTTGGACTCTCGCTCCCTATGCCCATTGCAGTGCGTGTCCATCATGGAATGACCTTGAGAAATAATGCATCAATCCCATCACATTTCGTATTCTGAAAAGAGAATTTTAATGTACTGGAGTTTGAGTGGTGAAATACGAGTTTGCGAGAGTGAAGAGAAGAAGAAACCCAGGTTTGAAAATTCCTTGAAAATTTGCAGTGCATATATCACGTCACATACAATATAATATGGACGTCCGTTTGACGGATCGGTGAGAGTATGGTATCACAGCCAGGCCACGTTGACAGTCGGCTCTGACCATAGCTGCATTGCTTTCGTCCCATTATATCGGTGAGCGTCTCGCTTGAGGCTTTACTGGGCAAGGTTATACACATGGGTATAGTAAAGAGGATGAAGAAGGCGGGATGAGTGTGAGTTGGGTTGGGGGAACTGCGAAGAAAGCGGTAAAATGGGGAGGATATCTCAGCGTTCAAGGAGAGTTGTCGAGATGGAAGGTGCAGACGGGGGTCTTTGTACTGGCCGGGTCCGGCGACCGGATAGCGTGTAAACTCCGGGAAAGCCGCGGAGATACGGGTTTCTTTTGCCGTGGACGTGATAGTGGGGAGAAGGACGGGCTGTTTGTTCGCGTGGAAAGAGAGGACTGGGTTAATAGCGAACTAGGGAAGGGTGTATGTAGTGTTTGATCTTTCCTCGAGGAATGGAACACCGGCCGTCTACTTCGCAGGGGAAAAGAGAAATTGCTTCATCATGGTATGGCACATGTCAAACGAGGTCTCAGCTACCTCTGACAGCGACAGCCGGTCAAGAAATTTCGAGGTCACACCGGTCGATGCAAAACTTGATGCTCATATTCCCACTTTGACAGGCCTTGCCAAGTATCAAGAGAGAATAGACAATATGAGTTCTGACAAGTGGATGTACTGCACTCGTTCGGCAACCGGCATGAACTATGAGCATGACCGGTTCTACTTTGTAGTGTGTACATCAGAACCTGTACTTTTGAAAGATACGGGAAACGTGAGTGTGACGACGGCACAATATTTGAGTAATACTGTACTTGGCAGGATGTGGAAGGTTCATGTTGTCTTCCGTCATAGCCTGGATATTCGGTACCAGCCGCAATGACGCAGTCTCACAGTGCTTGTTCGTCAGGCTTCATGTGGGGGTGGGAAAAAAGGAGGAGGAAAAAAACTTTGACGGCATCACCAACTCCTCTTGGTGATACTGACACTTGATGCTGCCCAAACCGCTGCTCGACTAGGTATCTATCTATTGGCACACCGTATTTAATTGAACCGGAGCTACATCAATGTTGAACAACAATCTACTTAGGCTGGAAGAGGCAAGAGCTACTTGAAGAAGTACCTAGTCTTTTAGGGAGAGAGCACTCTACTAAGCCGCCCTACTCCCGTCGAGGAGCGGCAAGAGCCTCCGAGGATATCTATCAATCTCAGGGAAGGATGGAGCCGGTCTATCTTCGACGAGAGAATACGTTTCTTTGCAGCTTATCTGGCTTAGGAGAAGTTCGTCTAACCATCTGACCAGAACATCGCGTTCGTCTATGCTTTGCTGCTAGGTCTGGTCTCGGTGTAAGCTTTTTTCGAATCTCGGAAAGCTCAAGTTCACTCCACGTCAGAGTATCCTCCACTCTTGCGTTCAGGCACACAAAATGCGAGGCTCATCCAAGGGCTGGGACATCGGATTTCAGGATTCTAGTCGTCTTCTTCAGGACCTGTGGAATCTGTGTCATTTCATGCTGTTGCCAAAGGATGGACGATGATCTTAGTCTCGCTCACCTGAACGCTGCGTCGAGTCTAACAAATTCTACACGACACTAGTGCATTGATGCCACCAGCCTACGCACTTTTAGTGTCATTGCGAATCCGTGCCCACCGGCAACCCAGCACGTCCAGCCCAGTATGGGCTAGGCCTTCCTCTCTGTCTCTTCCCCCCCCATGCCTCTATCCTCCATCTCTCCATCCATGCCCGTTGCCAAGACGTCTCATCTTCCCCCACATTGTTCGTTCTATTGTTCTATTTTCTTCTCCCCCTCGCCCACCAACAAGCTGGCAACCCCTCCAAGGTTATAAAATCTTTCCCTTTATTTTACCTACCTGTCGCATCGAGCTTCACACTCGGCCTGCCGGTTGTCTCTGCTTCTAGCCTTAGCACCCGCCTCTTCCGAAGCGGTTCCATTACCGAAGTGCTGGGAAAGGATAAATGAACCCCGCTTCCATTCATCTCTCTTAGCGGCATCTCACCGTTCAAGCTCCTTCCGGCCGCTCATAACCGGTCCTTTCAGCTTTGGGTCTTATTTCTGCCCCGACAGCTCACTTACTTTTAACCTCGTCAACCAACAAGGAGGAAATCGACGTCTGACAACCCACTGGCAGCCCGATCAATCAACTGCGCCTCCGCCGTTTAGTACCGGCACCATGGACCAGCCGAAGACCTTGGAGCCACTCAAGAACCGCGCCGCGGCTTCTAAAAGTCCATATGTCTCGGCACAGGCCAACAGCCGCGTCGCCTGGCAGCTGCTAGATGATGAGGCAGTTTCCAGAGCCAAGGCCGAGAATAAGATGGTCTTCTTAAACATTGGTTATAGTGCCTGCCACTGTAAGTAGGACCTCTCACGCCTTCCCTGGACTGAGCTCTCTTTCACCTCGTGAGCTTATGGGTGTAAAACGCTGTGTCACGGCTATCGTTGTCCCCGCGGAGATGAACAGGAAGCTGACCTTCTACCTCCATTGTTTAGACTGCCGCCTAATGATGACGGAGGCTTTCGCGCACCCCCAGTGCGCCGACTTATTAAACTCGTACTTCATTCCTGTCATTGTCGACCGAGAGGAGCGTCCAGACATCGATACTATTTACATGAACTACGTGCAGGCCGTAAACGGAGCCGGTGGCTGGCCCCTCAACCTCTTCCTAACTCCTGAGCTTGCGCCGGTATTTGGAGGCACCTATTGGCCGGGCCCTGGCCCGGGCGCGGACTCGGACGACTCGGGAAGCGTAGAGACCGAAGGGGAGGACGGCCTGGACTTCCTGATTATACTCAAGAAGCTCCGGAAGGTTTGGTTGGAGCAGGAGACAAGGTGCCGTACAGAAGCTAAGGACGTGCTAGCGCAGCTTCGCGAGTTTGCTGCAGAGGGAACCCTTGGTCGCGCGCTCGAACACAGGGGATCGTTTCCCGCCATCACGGCTCCATCCAGCGCTGCTCTCGATATGCATGTGGAGGCTGCGCTAGCTGCTTCCCCGCAACCCGATGATTCGACTGAACTTGATATAGACCAGCTTGAGGAGGCTTACAGGCACATTGCCAGCACATTCGACCCCATCTACGGTGGTTTCGGCATCGCCCCCAAGTTCCCGACCCCCTCGAAACTGTCCTTCCTGCTTAAGCTTTCGCAGCTGCCCCCTGATGTCCAGCATGTTGTTGGGTCGACCCAGTGCGCTCACGCTCGCGAGATGGCGCTCTTCACCCTCCGTAAAATCCGTGACGGCGCACTCCGCGACCATATTGGCGGGCAGGGCCTTGCGCGGTACTCGGTCACGACCGACTGGAGTATCCCCCACTTCGAAAAATTAGTCGTTGACAATGCACTTTTGCTGTCCGCCTTCCTCGACGCATGGCTTAGCTCAGGCTTGTCTAAGAAAGACGAGTTCTTCGAGATTGTGGTCGAGCTAGCCGAGTACTTGTCGAGCGCGCCGATTTCTCTTCCCGACGGAGGGTTTGTGTCGAGCGAAGCGGCCGACTCGTACTATAGACAGGGGGACACTCATCTGCGGGAGGGCGCTTACCAGCTTTGGACGAGGAGAGAGTTCGACTCGGTGATTGGCGATAGCCACAACAGCGCCATCGCGGCTGCGTACTGGAACGTTCTCGAGCACGGAAACGTAGAACCGGATCACGACCCCCACGACGCGTTCATCAATCGAAACATTCTCCACATCGTAAAAGATGTGACAGATCTGAGCAAACAGTTCAAGGTCCCAGTTGAGGAAGTAAAATCCATCATCCAGAATGCCAAGGCTAAGCTCAGGGCGCACCGGGAGAAGCAGCGTGTCCGACCCTTCATCGACGACAAAGTTATCACGTCCTGGAATGGACTCGTTATATCTGCTTTGTCGAGGGCCGCCGCGAGCTTACAATACGTTGAGGGTGTAGATCACGCCAAATACCTCGACGCTGCGCGGAGGGCAGCTGTCCTTATCAAGGAAAAGCTTTGGGATGCCAAGCAGGGCGTACTCTACCGGGTGTATCGCAACGGTAGTAGAGGCGATATTAAGGGTCTTACCGAAGACTACGCCTACCTCATCGAGGGGCTCTTCGACCTGTACCAGGCGACGCTGGATGATCAGTGGTTGAAGTGGGCCGACGAGCTTCAGCGTAAGTTACCTCATCTACCTTCCGCAAACAGTGCCAGTTCTTCTAACTCGGCGTATTCTTTCTATAGAAATCCAGCTGCTTCTCTTTTATGATGCCCCGAAAGTGGTTGAAAACACCACTACGGTCGACGCCACATCACAAGCGTCCTGCGGGGCGTTCTATTCGACCGAAATCGACTCGGCGCAGGCTATTCTCCGACTCAAGGATGGCATGGACACATCATTGCCTTCGATCAATGCCGTGAGCGCATCTAATCTCTTCCGACTTGGCGCCATAACCGCCAACGAGAACTATACAGTGCTCGCGAAAGAGACGGTCAACGCTTTCGAAGCAGAGATCCTGCAATATCCTTGGCTCTTCCCCGGCCTCCTTACTGGAATCACCATATTACGGCTCGGTGGCCTGAACTTTGTTGTTTTGCGTCAGAACAAGGAGTCTGCTGATTTCGCCTCAGGGAGTGTTAGCTTCGATGACTTTTTTAAGGCAATCAATAGCGCCCCAAGCGGGGGTCTCAAGGCCTTTTCGGTGATCAATGGGAAAGACTCGTGGGTCTTGGAGAAGAATCCGGCTCTAAAGGAGCTAGCCGAGGGCAAGGATGGAATCTATTGCCTTGAAGGAGAGAAATTTAGGCCATTCACGGCCAAAGATCTGAGTTCCTTCACTCGGCAGAGCTGATTCTAAGCGCGCACCCCTACTTGCTTTCGATTAAGATTGAACAAACTCGAACAAACTCCTCAATATTTTGTCATATCTGGGATTTCTTCTTCTTCATAAACAGGCCATTTGCTTCGCGGCGGGCTCAATTACGGCGTGGGAACGATGGATTGGTAGCAAGCCTTTTTTTGAATATCCCTCTCCCTGTTTTCTCTTCTTGATTCGCTTCTGGTTTCCACTCCATTGGTCTTTTGGTGTCGGTGGATTGGCATTTTTCCCTTCTATATATCCTTCTGGGTTTTCGGAAATGCTGTTATATGTATTCTGCCCCGGTGTTTTGTGTTTACTTTAACCTACCAGGAGGCTAGTTTATACAGATAGAATGGATGAATCTACTATTCAGCGATGTCCTTGTCTCGTGAACTCCCCAGCCTGCTTTCTTCCGCGTAGTTTGACGAGCTGATTCTGATACAAGAAGTTTTGTTCGAATGGTAGAATTGGTTCTTGTATCTACTCCCTTATCCTTGGGAGATTCCTTTATGAACAAATAAAATGGGAACATGCAAATGTGAATTGGTTACAAGGGCCTGAAAAAAGAGATAAAATCGCCTCTATAGACGGGTATCAGTTTAAAAAAAAAGTTTAGAGTTCTTCCTCTTTCTCCTCTTCCTCTGGATCTTCTTCATCCTCTCCTCTTCCCCTCCTCGCCTCTCACTGTTCCCGGGGGCCTAAACGCGCCGTTGAACCCTCTCCTTCCCCCTTCTTAATCTCCAAAAACATCTACCACGTAACTTTTTTTTTTGTCTGTCCCCTCCCCGCCTGCTCCCGTCAACTTTACTCCTCCCTCGACTTAGGCCCGCCCCCCAAAACCAATGACTTGAAAGACAAAACAAAGGAACCGAGCCACCGAAACTCCTTCTAGATAACAACATTCTTTTTTGGGGTTTGTTTCAATGATCCCTGGCAGGGCTCCCCGTCACGCTGGCGCCGGGCTTTCGTTTCGTAAGGTTCAGGAAGAAGGCTTCCAGGCCTGCGGTGTTGTCGAGTGAAGGAGGCACGCCGTCGGCGGGCGGGGTGGTCGGGTCGGAGCCGTAATCCTGGCGGTCCTGTTGGCCGTTCTGTTAGCAATAGGTTCTTCTTTTGCTTCTTCCTCTTTGGCGGAAAAAAGAGGGAGAGCAAGGAAGTGCAGGAAAGAAAACAGGGCGTCTTGTGTTCCCTTACCTTCAACCTCTGGACCATGTCATCAGCGTCCACCTGGATACCACCCATGTTAAACTGCACAGGCCCAATATGATCCGACACAACGCTTCCCCCCATACCCGCCTTGACGAGGTCCAAATCCTCCAACGGCTTCCTCCCCGTCCTCGTCGGCGTGCCCCCCGCGCCACCACCGCCACCACCGGCGGCGGCAGCCCTTTCCTTCTTCTCCAACTCCTCCGTCTTCTCCCTCATGAGCTCGAGCAACTTGCCCTGGTCGGCCAAAAACCTCTGCGGATCCTCCGAGACGACCTCCAGCTTCGTCGGGTCGGAGGGTTCGGGCCCCGCGAGCTGGAGCGCGCCGGCGCTCGCGTCGGGGACCCAGTCCTCGTAGTGGAACAGGGCGGAGAGCTGCTGCTGCTGCTGTTGAAACTCTTCTTCGTCTCGGAAGGGGTCGCGGGGGTTTGCTGGGTGGTGGGCGGACGGCCAGTCTTGATGGATGTCCTCGGACCAGCCGTTGCTGACTGTCTCGACGTCGAAGCCTTCGCGGAGCACGCGGATCTTGCCCCACGAGTCCCAGTTGGGGGGCACGAGGATCTTGTCGCGGTCGATGACGTTGTGGCGGAGGGGTTCGCGCTTTATGAGGGATGTTATGCCTAGGCTGGCGTGGATGAGGGATCGGAGGGGGGAGGGGAGGTGGGGGGTCGTGTAGATGAGGGATGCGCCGTCTGAAGAGTTGAGGTCAGTATGCTTGGTAGATCCAAAAGACAGTTGGCGAGAAAGTGGAGGCCCTACGTCTTAGGAGGATGGTTCGTAGATATTGAAGGATTTGGTCAAAGTCTGCTTCTTTCCACCCCTGGCTCTTTTCTAGGAGCTCCATTTTATCGGCCTGGTGAGGTTTTTGGGGTTAGCGACCGCTGGGGTATTCGAGGACGAACGAACAACAAGCAACGGTTCTCGGTTTGATAGAAATCTTACGTTTTGGCAAACGACGCATAGAGGCAGACCCAACCCATCGTCCCATTCGCTAGGGCCCAAAGGCAGAGCGGCGTCGTCCTCCGACGCCACGCCCGTCCCATCCAGATTCACCGAGCCGCCTCCCCTTCCGCGATCTCTCCACGACATCATGACGTCCTGCATGGCGTCAACGCAGCTCGAATCCAGAGACTGGAGGATATCGCGCAGCATGAGGATCCATTCTCGTAGTTGGCGCAGCCATAGGTGTGGTTGGCTCCAGTCCAGGAGGACGACTATCAGGGTGTTTGGTATGGTTTCGGGTGTGAGGAGGGGCTTGATGAGGGAGGTGAAGGACGGCGAGGGCGTCGAGAGGAGGTAGAGGGATATGCGGGCGAGGGTGTCTGTGGTTTTATTTGAGAAACAGGTTAGCTTGGGGGGAGGTTCGTTTCTCTCAGGGGTGGGGGAGCAAGGGCGACGAACCCTCTTGGTCGGTGTCGAGAACGTCGTAGTAGGTGTATCCGAGGGCAAAGTTGTTGGCGATGGGAGGCACACGCTGCCGGTCGATCAACCGCCTTGGGTCGCTGTTGGAAAGGGAGTCGAGGAATTCTCTTTGGGAGTCGGGGGAGCCACCTGAGAGGGTTGGAGGAAGTTAGGGAACGGCCCTTTTTTTTCGCAGGAAATGTCGTGAGCTAAAGGGTACCTACCAAAGACCAGGATATTCTTCTCGGGTAACCGCTTCCCGCTCGCGACCGAATCGAGCATGGATGTCCATAGATCTTTCTTCTGCTCCCCATTGCGCCCGTCTGACAAGGCAGAGGTCGAAGTATAAGTGGAGATGCGGTTCGCCGTTGCGGTCATGTTTGCGGCTGCTCGGATAATGGCAACATGTAGACCTTGCTCGGGGCTGCAGCAGATGTGGGCAATCGAAGGGGGAGGAAAACCAGCACGACTGCTAACCTCCCTCGCATCGACGATCTGATGGAGAGTTTGGGGAGAAAACGCGTTGCAGTCGCGCTAGGCGGCGGGGAGGAAGAGGGTGAGGCTGGTTTTGGGGGGGGATGTTTCTTTCTAGAAGAAAGGAAGTTGGGTCATCTTCG
Organism: Scedosporium aurantiacum; assembly: GCA_000812075.1. Lineage (NCBI taxonomy): Eukaryota > Fungi > Ascomycota > Sordariomycetes > Microascales > Microascaceae > Scedosporium > Scedosporium aurantiacum. The sequence continues at coordinate 24,307 of JUDQ01000343.1, forward strand.
TCGGCGGGTTCTACTGGAGAAAGAGAGTATATTCAAGACTACAGTGGGGGGGAACACCAAGTATAATGATGGTGAAGGTTCGTCTCTTTCGAATTGATTCGGCCGTTGGGTTCCTCTCGTGAAAGACACAAAGACACTGGATGGACCGATTTGCAGAGGAAGACTCAATGTTCAGTGTTCAATGTTCCTTTGTCGGGATTTCAGTTCTGTCCTGTCACAAAAGCCGTCTGCAGCTGCCAGAACTACAGAGTACATATGTCAACTGGTACCTTTTGGGGGGCAAAGGGGTCCCAATTAATTTCAGAACCTCAGGACAGCAGGACACCAGGCCTGGTCCGCAAGGGTCTAGCACAGTGAAGTGTACTTTGTAATAGTCGCCCACCTCAAACTAAGACTGGAATATTAAGAATATTATATATATATATATATATATTTCTTTTTAAAATACTAAAATATAATTTTGGGGAGGAATTAAATGAAGTTTGTTAAATATATCTCTAATTCTTTTATAATTCTAAAATTTTAATATATTCTAAAAGTAATAGAAAAATAGAGAATTTATCGAGTCTGCGTAGAGGTCAGATCTCCCAGGCAAGCAATCCTAACGTCAACTACTTCTAGTGTACGAAGTACTTCTCCCATAATGCATCAAATATTTCGCCACTAGCATAATTAATGACATCTGCCACTGGCAATTGAGAGAGCTTCTGCAGCCTCGCAGCTGCTCTTCGTAGCCTTGCCATTTTCATTCCCATCCAAAAAGAAAGAAAACTCACTCCACCATGAACAAGATACGATCAATACAAGCCCTAAATAAAAGGGAATTGGAAAATGGAATGTAAGTTATCCACATCCCCCAAACCGCGTCCTCCCTCCCACAGTACTAACTCAAACACAACCACAGCTCCCCAGAAGCGTCCTGGCACGCCGACTACCGCGACACCGCCTTCATCTACTTCGGCGGCCTCCCCAGCGAACTCTCCGAAGGCGACATAATCATAATATTCTCCCAGTACGGCGAGCCGGTGTTCATCAAGCTCGCGCGCGACAAGGAGACGGGCAAGTCGCGCGGCTTCGGCTGGCTCAAGTACGAAGACCAGCGCAGCACGGAGCTGGCCGTGGATAACCTCGGCGGGGCCAAGATATTGGGTCGCGTGCTACACGTGGATCACGCGCGGTACAAACCTCGGGACGACGAGGATCCGGAGGAGGGGAAGGTGGATTGGCGGTCGATGTTGAGGATGGAAGGGAAGAGTGCGGATGCGGAGGAGAGTAGTGGTGGGGAAGAGGGGGAGGAGGCCGATGTGGGGAGGCCGATGTTGGAGGAGGAGAGGGAGTTGGCTAAGTTGATGAGGGAGCATGATGAGGATGATCCGATGAAGGCGTTTTTGATCGAGGAGAAGAAGAAGGAGGTGAAAGAGGCGAGGGAGAGGTATGAGAGGAAGTCGAGGAGGGACAAGGATAGGCATCGGCACCGGAAGCATCGGTCCAGGAGAGATGAGGGTGATGAAGACGAAGAATCGCGTGCGAGGGATAAGAGGGAGGACACGAGGAGACGTGATAGCCCAGATACCCGAGATTCGAGGAGGAGGGATCGAGAGAGGCGAAAAAGCCCGGGAGAGGAAGGGTCTAGCAAAGACCCCTACGCCGAGGAACGTGAACGGAGAAGAAGAGAGAAGGAGAAGGAGAGGCGGCTCGACGACCAAGACGCCGATGCCGACTCAACGGATCGGCGAAAACGGCGGAGAGAAAGAGAAAGCTCGCCGGACCACCGGCGAGAGAGGAATGAGAAACGTCATAATAGGGAAAGGAAGAGAAGCAGGAGTAGATCACCTTAAACTAATATATTGTACCGAGTCTACTGTAAGGCGAGGAATACCCAACTCAATAGCATCCATGTTCTGCGCAGTGAGAAGAGAGGAAAAATAAAAAAAAAAGGGAACAAAAGAAGAAAGAAAAACAAATCCTCTAGTTGCAATTGTAATGGTTCGCTAAAAATCACGGTAAAACGCCGTTCCAAACCTAGCCTCCAAACCATGTCCCATTATCCTTACGCCCAAATCGCCCATATCCTACCCACAATCCCCAATAACTTCCGTAACTCATACAATGGAAAAGAGAGAAGAAAAAGAAGAAGAAAAACAAAGGAACAAGCGGCGAAGCTTCTAGTTGTTCCCTAGATACTTCTTCCACCCCTCGCGCACACAATACCTCCTACCATCCTCACCCAACACTATCACGAACTTCTCCCACCGCGCATCCCTTCCCGCGCCGACGACAGCTAGGCTTTCCTCAGTGATCCATCCGATGATACCTTTGGCAGGTCGCGCGGTGCCCGGTGTCGTGTTCTCCGAGAGCGGTAGTCCTCCGATAAGAGTCTCGTCTCCCGCGGCGAAGGGAGCAGATGCAAACGAGTACACGTCCGAAAAGAGCCTGGGCATGAGAGGAATCTTTCCGAGGATGCCCCATTTGCCTCTGCCGTCGCCGTCGCCCGCTCCAGGGAGGACGGTGCTTGGCGCAGGGACTGGGTTGGCGGGTTTTTTCGGCGGTTTCTTGGGATGGGGGACGTCAAATATGTGAAGGGTTGACTTGTCTGACGTGCAAGCGAGAAGGGTTCCGGAGGGACTGAAGGCGAGGGAGAAGATGGTCGCAGGATCAATGCCCCGACGGAGTTCAGCGACTTTGGCAAAGCTACTTGTCGTGAACACGCGGATGATGGTTCCCTGCATGGAAGTTAGATATTCACTTGCTAATGGGTCACACAAAGGAAAGATAAAGAGATGCTCACTGTTTCACTAGCAGTCGCTAGCAGTTCTCCATCTGGACTGATCTGTATGGCTCTCAAAGCTGAAGAGTGCGTTGGGATAATGCTGATATTACCAGTCATCACGTTCACGACCTGAATCTGTCCTGGAGTTTGGCCTGGAAATGCCAGAAACTTGTCTGTCAGACAGCACAGACCTAGGAGGTTGTCCGCCGTTTCATAGACGGATATCAGGTTGGGAGGCTTCTCGAAACTGTAGAGACGGATGCTGTTCTGGAGCGCGATGGCGATTCTGCTTCTCGACAGCTGAACTCCTCGGACGGTGGCGAGGGTGGATATCTCTATCGCGACCTTGCCAGCCAGATCGTCCCAGATGATCGCCTGAGTCCAAGTTAGCACTTCGATCATCATCATTCTAGCCTGCGCAGTCTTGGGAAAATTAAGTTACACGTACCTTGTTGCTCGCGAACTTGGGAAACTTGCCGCCTCCGACAAGAGCAAGGTAGTTGGTTGTGCCCATCATCTGCACCAGGCCAACACCTGCATTAAAGTCTGGGCGCCTGTCGTCAGCATGGAAGATGGAGGACAAGTTAGTTTAAGGAGGATCATGGATCGACGCGCATACCTCTCGTAGATTTGAGGAGACATGTCTTGGATTGGAAAACTAGAAGCAGGTGAGGTGAGATAAAGGTTGTGAGGCGGAAGGGTTTATGCGACGGTGTGAGGCTCAGATTGGACGCACCACATATGCCCGTATTCAAACCAACAGCGAAACAACTCGAGTCATTATTAAAGGACACGGAGAGGACCTGGGTCGTGTTGGGCGACTCGATATTCGGGCGGGTATTCATGATGGCGATGACGAATACCCCTCTGGAAGGCTAGTCGATCTCGTTTCGGAGTCGGTTCGGTCGTGAGGGGAAGTGAGATTGAGATTGAGATCGAGATTGAGAGTGAGAGTTCGTGGTGAGAGGATGTGAGTAGGGGAACACGGGCCCTTTTGCACTTGAGGTATTCCGGGTGCTATCCAGGCAGCACGGTAAGAATCATAGTGGAAACGATGGAAACGATGGCCCTTTCCTGTTATCTGCAAACGGGCTATTTCGTATGTCCCCAAGATTTACACGATGTTGGTTTGACAGGGGCAGAGCTGCAGGCAGACGATATCGACAATGGAGGTGGAGCTGGGATCGGATGCAATGCAATGTCGTGGAGTCACTGTCCGCGAGTTAAGTACCTCATTCAAGTTCAGTGTCCAATGTTGTCTGTCCAGGGCGGCAGGGCCTGATGATTGCTTGGGGGTAGCGTCGTTACTGCCAGGCAGTGGAGAGCGCAGACGACTGAGAAATGTTGAATGAAGCGTCAGCGTCTCAAGCGTTGTTTACGCAACACACGGCGCCCATATTGTTTCTAGAGGCCTGGCTGCAGAAACGGTCTAAATGTGAATCCAGAGGTCTTATTGATAAACAAGCTCGATGATGGATAGTCCTTAATATCCAGGTCAAGGTGCTGGCGACGGAACTCGTTGAAACCGATCAAATCAATTTGATAGAGACAGCTTGAGCTAGGCACTGGTAGCCTGAAGCTTGCTGTACTTGTAGTTGTCGAGCAGGCCTAGCTGGGCTCAGGGCTAGGCTGAGTGAGGATTTGATACGCTAGAAATTAGAATGCTAGAACGGACTTTCCTGACACGGAGTGCTAAGTATCCCGTATACTGTGTCTACACTCATCGTACGACAATTTCATACTGTCTCCCAACTGCCAGCCGACATTGTGTGCTCCACAGCTGCCAGACACCCAATTGCCGCTTGTCAAAAGTGGTCTGTGTTTATATGTAATTTAACCGAAGTGAAACCGGAAGATTGGGATCAAACAGGGAGATTAGAGTTAATTGGGGCACTTCAGGGGGAAGTTACCCTACTTGTAAGTAAGTATTGAAGCGCGGCTGGTGTTGTTGACTACTTCGTTGAATGAATTCGAGTACTTCGTAGAAGTGAAGCTCCAAATGGCTCGTACAGACCAAAAAAGGCACACAGGTGTTCTCTTTTTTCCTTTTTCATCTTCTACTACTTCGTATTTGTTCGGCTTTCCAGCTGAGGAAACTCATTACACGAGATGGAAACATTGATCGATGATCAGTTGGGTTCGGTACTAAAAGTCCTATCCTGGACCCTGGGAGATTGTTTCCTCGATGAGACTGTGCTAAGTACTGTACATCAACTTCCTATGAATATTACGGTTCAAATCGTGGTCACAGCTCCCAGTGACGGTACTGGTACAGTGGATGCCGTTTCCTCCAGGTACCTGACCATCAATTCATCCTCAAGAGCGTCAGTGGTCAGGTACAGGGAATGTACTAAGGTACACTACATCAATAATACATCGCGGTCTGAGCATCCATCAACTCGTGCTATATTATCTGGCATTCCCCAGTCCAGCGCCTTCCATCAGTGGCTGGCCCGTGGGCTAGCCCAGTAAAGGTCCGCCTTCCCCCTAGCCCAAGCCAGGTCCCATCTCCCCTCACCCCTGAATCTCCCAGCCTGCCGCCGGACACAATTGGTGACTTGGTCTTGCCGCAACATTTTGTGTAAAATTGCTGCAAAGTTCCCAGCGCCGTTTTTCTCTCCATCCTCCTTTCCCCCTTTGGATCCTCCGACTCTCCCAAGTTCCACCCCAGATCAACATCCCAACTTCAACACCTCCACCATCATCAATTCTTCCTCCCCTTTGACTTTCTGCCGTCGTCGAGTCATCACCGTCGGGGGTTTTGATTGACAGAGTCCGAATTCCCTCCCTCCCTTTAACTTCTACGTGTGTGTACCACCTTCTGTACACATCTCCCCAACCTCTCCCCACGCCGTGTTGCTGTGGTTCCCCTGCCGTTGCGCGACATCCTCATCTGATACCCGTAGACGTCGAAGCTCCGCTCGTCGCCTACAAACTTATTTGTTAGTATTCTACAAACTTCATGTCTTCGACTATCGTATGTTACCAGAGACCTTCCCCTTCGCCAAGTTGTTTATCCTGCACCACTCGCTCCCTTAGATGGTGCCTCGTGCGACACCTCACTTCACCGCGACTTGGACCTCCTTTTCCTGTGACCGGGCTTCGTGATTCTCCACTTGACACAACGGCCACTCCATTGCACCTCAGAACATCAGCTAATCTTCGAGTTTTACCATCGTCAGAAAATGATCCGAAGAAAGAAGAACGTCAAGAAGGGTATCCAGTTCTGCCTTATGGTATGCGGTGCTTCGGGCACAGGTATGTTGACCGCCCACCCTGAGGACTCATCAACATAGAAGCTCTAAGCTCTATGCATCCTAATGGGCATTGCTTATCTAACCTCGCGGGCTCTACAGGCAGAACTACCTTCGTCAACACCCTCTGCGATAAGAGTGTCCTCACCCATAAGGAGAGCGACGACCCCAACTCGGCCCACATTGAGGATGGCGTCAAGATCAAGCCCATCACCGTTGGTTCGTCTATCACGTCCCCCCTGCGAACTATTAGCCATTCTAGGAATACCAATTGACAAGGGAAACAATAGAACTCGACGAGGAAGGTACTCGTATCTCGCTGACCATTGTTGACACTCCCGGCTTCGGTGACCAGATCGACAATGAGGCCAGGTATGTAGCTTACGTTGTGCCCATTGTCCACTTGTACCCCTGTTCGTTGCCGTCCTCTAACTTGGTTTGGATTTTTAGCTTTTCGGAGATTGTTGGCTATCTCGAGCGCCAATATGATGACATTTTGGCCGAGGAGTCAAGGATTAAGCGTAATCCCCGATTCAGAGATAACCGAGTCCACGCTCTGCTCTACTTTATCACCCCCACTGGCCATGGGTACGTTGCACATCGTCAAATACGACGAAGCATCTGCTAACTGTGTGGATTCATAGTCTCCGTGAGCTCGATATTGAGCTGATGAAGCGCCTCGCCCCCCGTGTCAACGTTATCCCCGTTATCGGCCGCGCCGACTCTCTCACTCCACACGAGCTTGCTGAGTCCAAGAAGCTTGTCATGGAGGATATCGAGCACTACCGAATCCCCGTCTATAACTTCCCCTACGATATCGAGGAGGACGACGAGGATACCGTTGAGGAGAACGCCGAGCTTCGAGGCCTCATGCCATTCGCTATCGTCGGATCTGAGGATATTGTCGAGATCGGCGGCCGAACCGTCCGTGCCCGCCAGTACCCCTGGGGTGTTGTCGAGGTTGACAATCCCCGCCACTCCGACTTCCTTGCCATCCGATCTGCCCTCCTCCACAGTCATCTCGCCGATCTCAAGGAAATCACCCATGATTTCCTTTACGAGAACTACCGTACCGAGAAGCTGAGCAAGAGCGTTGAGGGTGGCGCTGGAGCGTATGTTTTTCTGTTCCCTTGCTCCATCTCCTATTTCTTGGATCGTTCCTTCCAGATTATGAAACTAACTGTGATGACAGTGACTCTTCTATGAACCCCGAGGACCTTGCCTCTCAGTCTGTCCGCCTCAAGGAGGAACAGCTTCGCCGCGAGGAAGAGAAGCTCCGCGAGATCGAGGTCAAGGTACAACGCGAGATCAACGAGAAGCGACAGGAGCTCTTGGCCAGGGAATCTCAGCTCAGGGAAATCGAGGCGCGCATGCAACGGGAAGCCGCTGCTGCTGCCGCCGCGGCGTCTGCCAACCAACACGAAGCCAACGGCGACGGCAACTAATATCTACGATAGTGTTTTAAGCGCTATCTGGAGTTTTCTTGCGTCCCCGGAAAAAATCGTGCGACGTTGGCCTATCTTTCCTATACTGGCGTTGGTTTTTCTTGCCCTCCCGATTCCCAAGAAAGTGAGATGAGGTTACAATATTCCCCCTGCTGCTCCGTTTTATCTTTTGTTTTCAAAGCTCCTGTTCGTATTATTTGTCACCTTCTCTCTTATTCCTCTTATTCAATCAATGGATACCGAACGATTCAACAAAAAAAATGCAGCTTCGTCCAGATTTTCGTCCATCTTGGAGATGGAGCTGCGATGACGACGAAAGAGTAGTTGACTAGATGGGAGGTTGCAGGATTAGCCGAATCAGTACAATCTCGATATTTATGGTTCATAACCTGCCTCAGCAATGGAGGATCTTGTGAGAGTTGGGCGAGACTTTGGAGATGGAGGATGAAAAGGTGACTTTCGCTTTGATTGCGGGTTACCGGTTTGTCTTCTCCGGGTGGTTTCCGACTCTTCGGGATCTAGGCTGTGGTCGCGTAAGCTACATGTTATGAAAGCATTGCAACGAGCTTCATCCCCTTTTATCCTTGATCCTGTGGTCTAGATCCTGCCTTGTTTCGGGGGGATTAATACTGGTACAAACTGCAAATGCCCTCCTAGCTTAGTCCTTTCTTATTCTCCTTTATTTACTTTTCTTTAATGCCAATGAAGACCTTTCCCGAGTTTCGCAAATCAAGGGACCCAACTTGTAGCAAGGAGATCCTCGTGGTTGATCGAGGTTTCTTATCGCTTCAGATCACACCGATGCCTCATGAAGTCGATAAACATCAAGATAGTTTGATTCAGTTAGACTACAGGTGCTCTGACAGGTCAATAAAAGCAAGCAAGAAAAAACCTCCATAAACCGATTGCGAGCTTTGAACCCATGTTGGGGGAGTGGCTGGGGGCTATTCCCCACCATGATCCGACTCTGACGTTTGGATCTTGAGCGTGACCGCCCGCATTAGTTTCCCCATGTGATTCCCTAAAATACCAAAAAAGAGAAAAAACGCCTGGGAAAAATCCAAAGGAAAATGATGATCCTGGAATGAATGGGGTTGGCTCTGTGTAGTGGGTGTTGCGCATGAAGGAATGAGCCTGGCATATGTAGATTCTGGCGATAACAAAAAAGGATAACATTCGAAGGCCATAACAAACCCGATCGCAAGCATCAACCTCGGCCAGCATTTTTGGCCGTTCGTCTGGTTCTTCTTCTTATTCTTCTCCTAACGATGGGGAGGGGGTTTACTTTCTTCTGGTCACAACGGGCCCCCCCATTTTTAGATAACTTGTCGTGTTAGTACAGAAAACCCGGAGGTGGCAGACTGGCGGATTTAGTTGTTCTGGTTGTTGAGGATTCGGAGAATGGCGAGGAACAAGTTAATGATGTCCAAGTACAAGCTGATAGCGGCAGCAATCTCCTCCTCGACGTGCAACTTCCTCATGACGAGCTGGGTGTCAATGAGGATGTAAACGCTAAAGATGAGGGCAGCGACGCCTCCGTAAATAAGATCGGCCGTCTTGGAATAGGGAAGGAAGATGTAGATGAAGCCGAAGATGACGAGGCCCCAGAGGGCGCCGAAAGCGTAGGGGATCCAGCTCGTGAAGTCATACTTCGTCTGGCAAGCGAAAGCCGTCAAGAAGACGAAGATGCCGGCGGTGATGATGAGGGCGTTGAGGACGATGGAGACGTCATAGAACGAGACGACGACGGAGATGGTGTAGGCCTCGGCGGCGGTGAAGAGCGAGAGGAAGGCGAGGTTGGTGGGGTAGGACTTGCGCTTCCAGTAGGTGAGGCCGAGGAAGACGAAGGAGCCGATGACGGAGATCCAGAGGAGGAGCGGGTTGGTTTGGATCCAGGACTTGTACGAGGTGGAGAAGAAGGAGACGGCGGAGAGGGCGGTGGTGGCGATGAGTTGGGCCGAGAGGATGGCGTAGACTTTGCGGACGAATTGGTTGCGGATGTCGATGGTGGCTTCGGCTACGGATCCTCCGAACTGCGCGCGCGGGGAGACGGTCGCGTTAGTTTGCGCGGGGGGGAAGCTCGCTTTTTCTGGAGGTGAGACGGGGTGGGGAGGGGAGGAAAGCTGTTTCATACCTTGAAGTCATCGGGAATGTTGTCCTCGCTTGAGCGCGGTCCGGCGAAGAGCGGGGTGGCGCTGGTCGATGAGCTCGCCTCGGCCTGATAGCCCGGGGGCGCCTGGGTGAAGTCATCGGGATCCTGCGTCGGGGCAGGCGTGTACTTCGCGTTCGACATGGCGGATCTGCTTCGTCGTGGGAGCTACTGGTTTTGGTTTTTACGTCGGAAGTTAAAAAGAGGAAGACCCTCCGTCCGTATGGTTTTTCTGATTTCAAGGGCCGGATCGATAAGTTGTAGACTCTGTTTGGGAGCGATAACGTATGAGGAGGGGTTGTTGTTGTTGTTGTTGTTGTTGGAGGAGGAGGCTGAGGCCTGTTGGAGGATGTTGGAGGATGAGGTAAACGAGGTGGGGACACTTGGACGTTGAAGGCAGCTTCCTGCGAACAATTGAATGAAACACTGAATGGTGGCGTCATGTGGTTGTTAGTAATAAGTCGGACGTTGGCGCTGAACAGTATGAAGTGCATTGTAAAATACATATACAATGTACGAAGTACGCTCCCAGTGCGAGTTTGGGCACTGTCTAGCGCCGACACCATGAATGACTCTCGCACTGTCTCCGAATCTCTCGATACCGTTGGTTGCTCTTGCTTCGTCCTCAACTAGAGTCCTTCACCGTTCTCGGAGCCGAAGGTTGTGGTCAGGGGATTTCTTCTCCTGAGGTATCCGGAACTCCTATTTTGTTTCCTTTCATTGTCTTGTATGGGGACAGCAATGAATGGGAGCCGCACTACATTTTGCAAGTAGTAGAGGATTCGCCAGAAGCATGCTGCTCGGGGAGGATCGTTCCACAAACAAGCTCACTGATATCAAGAGTCATTGATCCCGTGCTCTCTTAAATATCTAGGGCCTTTATTCTTAGACAGATTCTCGCGCAGTTTTCCAGGTGTGTTGTGCTCGTTCTTGAGCCATCTACACTAATGCTTAGTGGACTTGACATCTGGTCTCTAGAAATGAAATAAGAAAATACGCCCGGAAATTGCTATACCCGGGCCGCTGAACCACGGAACTCATGCAATGCCTTAGCCCTTTTATTGGTGGGGGGGTGCAGACGAGCGGGAAACCTGTTGAGTTTAGAGGGAACAAAGAGAAAAATAGACGTTACTTCGTACATGTCAGCGGTCAATTAGTGAGAAGCACTGTGGCTGGTCACAGGCAGGCGGCAAAAATGGGGGACTCGAATGACAAGAAGGGTCACAAAAGAAAAGAAAAGAAAAGAAAAGAAGATGGGATCGAATAATGGTTCAATTAATGAGAGACCTGAGATATCTAGACAACTACCCTAGGGAATCATCCGTGGTATCTGTAGCCAAGTCTGGCCAAGGTCTTGTACTTCGTAAGGTCTAAGAACATCTGCCTACTAAGGATGTTTTGGGGCTAGTGGTCACGTGACCTCTGACAAGCACCTTGTGAGAGGAATAAGTGTAACACTGAGAATGAAAATCAATCAATTTGCGCGCCCACAACGACACGCCAACCTCCTCCAAGTTTGCAGTAGACAAACGAGTAGACAGACAAATAGACAGACGAAAATACAGACGAACAGACAAACGAAAAGACAACCGAATAGACAAACGGACCATTGAAAAAGGCATTGACAAGGGGAGCACGTCAATCTTGAGTACCTGCCACAGTTACCGCTTATTCCCCCCCCACTTCTCCTCCTTCCCCGGTTTCAAGACCGCAAACGCCACCACCTTTTTTGAACGCGAGAAAAAAACTCAGGCAAGAAGAGCTACGCAGAGATGTGTAACAATTTGCGCAAGATTCTCCATGTCCTCGCCTCGATCGATGCAGAAAGGGCCGTACACATTCATCTTTAGGAAGCCTGCTTCCGGTCCACGCCCATGCGAAGAGCCCTCAGACGATGCGATCGAGGCGGCGGGAGAGTGTGAATATCCTTTCGACTTAGCACCAGATGGCGAGGAATCCTGTTTGCGGCCCGGGAGCTTGGCAATCCTGCCGTCCGTGACGTACCCGACGTAGTCGTCGTCATACTCCGCGATGGTCACATATATCTCATGTCTATCCTGAGAAATCAGGACCCGCCTAATGGTAAATAATGATTAGCTCAGACGACCCAATAGTCGAGTCTCTCCCCAAGTGAGTTGAGGCTGCAAGATTCTGCAAAGGTCAGGCGGGTCAAAAGTAAGAATCAACATACCGCTGAATAGCTGGCTGGTCCAAGCGAGTAAGAACGCCAGGTGCGTTGTATCGGCTTTCAGACGAGATCCAAGCCGCCATCTGGGCGCCTTCCTGTCTTTCGATATCACGGCGCCTGGCAAGGCGGACGAATGGCTTTGTCTCAAGGATCGCAAGAGCGTCCCTTTTCCCGCTCCGGGAGAGATAGCCGTCCACTCGGGCCTCAAACAGTTGGGTACCCTGGGAACTCTTCATTATGAAGCGCTTGGGATCAGGATGCCACTGGGCTCGCCAAGCTGGCGGCAGGTGTTTACAGTGGAGCCTGACACTGAGAAGAAAGAGCACGAGAGACATGTTCACCACAGCCTCGTATTGAGCCTGGGGGTTCGAGGAAGGCGAGGCAGGTGGGACGGGAGAGCCACGTTGCGGTGGAGTTGCCGGGGTGGTCCCGGGAGGGGGAGGGGAGTCGCTGAGCTTGAGTGACGCCATTGCTGCCACCGCCTGACTCTCATCCTTCTGTTGCAGGTACTGGTGGAAGATTGCGATTTTGGGGGCCACATCATCAGGTTCTACCTTCTCCGAGTGCGTGACGAGGTGTGTCATGTACTGATGGGGGGTAAACAAGTTCGGTTCAAGTTTCCGGATGGGGTCTTCTGTTCCGAAGGTATCAACAACCCTCTTCAAAAGAGTGAAATCCGGTTGCTGACAGGATACGTCCGTGATATCCTGCACCTTCAGATCACCAGCCGGATACGTCTTCACCAAGACCTTCAAGTGGAGAAACATTAGGGAGTTAAGCTTTGACCCCGACTTAAAGGATGCATCCGAAACCTGGATTGTGTTGGGATCCAGGCCCTCTGCCCGCACGGAGTCCTCCCACTCTGACGGTCGTTCGGGGTTATCCGTCCGTTGAGCCATGATGTTTTGGAGACTGTGGAAGACTTGACGGAGGTAACGATGTAGCAAGGGAGATTAAAATGAACACAAAAAGGAGAAAAAAGGGCAGTAAGAGTGGGAGCTGTTGTGGTGAGTAGATCATTCCATGGTTGCAAGTCGAGGATATGGTTGTCGGTTATTATATGCATTTTCCAGGCCTAGCTTCGAGCAAGAAGCTGCGTCGTCCGAACCCCCCCCCCCCCCCT
>JUDQ01000344.1:0-37075 GCA_000812075.1 Scedosporium aurantiacum
CCAGGCCTCATGGTTTGACCAGACCGGGTTCCACGCCGGCGCCTCGCTGAAGCGGTTGTAAAGCAGTGCGTCACCGCTCGGCCACTTGAGCTTCCATGATCCGTTAAGAATCGGGAGCCGAATTTTCATATATGACACATACACACAAACCCCCACTCGCAAAACCGCGGAAGGAGCGTTCCAAACGAATTTCCATGGCTTACTTGGAATGTACACTCTTACTTGATGCGATCACAGATCTTGATGTGACGACTGCTTACGAAGTAAATAGAACAAAGAGAACGAACGACTATTACTGGGTGGGTTTCTTCAACAGCCATTGTACTTATACACTTCGCAACCAGCGTCTCGATATGGCAACAAGAAGCAGGACTAACTTCGGCGGTATCCTGCGGCAGCTGAGAAACCCTCCGTCGCCAGTTCGCTGGCGGCGTGTCCAGTCACCAAACCATCACCATGCTGGCTTATTGAGGCCGCGTGCATGTGCTCACATCATTGATATCTACGCCCAGATGATAACCCATCACATGGTGATAACCGACAGGCTATAAAATAGGCATGACTCTAAGTAACTCGACTAACCTCTCTATCCCCCTTGGATCCATCCTTCCCTCATTATATCTTGTTGATCACGCTGTGAGCACCCCCGACGACATGACAGTCGCTCCTACTGCTGCGGCACAATTTCAACCAACTCATGCTCTCCCCTGAGTCGGTTTGTATGAGCTCGTGCTCTCCCTAGCCATCTACAATGGTCAGTACACATCGCATTTCTTTTTAAGCTGGGCCTTGTTTCTTCATCTTCCACACCCTAAACCTATCTGATGTGTAAACTGTCAAGTGGGCATTCTTCCCTTTCTCCTCTGTCTACCCACGAACCCTTTGGTATTTGGGCGGACTGGGCGAGTCAGAGCATAGGCGGCAATAGCGGATCGACCAGTGACGAAATGAAGTGCGAGATGGGTAAGGTCACTTCGTGGCCTGCAAAGTCAATCTTCGTGCTGCCCTGCTGTGGGTTCAGACGCCCTTGTACACATTGCGCCTATGATGACGACGATACTCCTAGGGCTTCGTGCCCTGTCATGCAGTGCTGGGCAAAGCCTTGCGCGGCAAATCTAGGAGTCGAAGCTGAGGTCCCAACATATTTCTCGATCTTTTCCACATACACATATTCGTTAATCTGGGCTTCTCCACGGTGTATCAGACTTGAGCTGGGCATTCACACATCTCACGTTGGCACTGGGGACTAACATACCTTTGCAGGCCTGATAACCCGCGGGCTCTACGAGCCGGCTCGGAGAGAGCGACGATGGAGGGAAAGGCAAAAGGAAGAGACACAGCTTTCTAGGACGTGACACTGACGACGGAAAGACGCAAAACACATACGAACGAAGATGATGCACAGCTGCGAAGCAGATGGGATGAGTGATAATCTGGGAAGGGGAGAGAGAGGGAGAGAGTTTAGCGTAGAGATTGAAGGATAACAGACATCACTACGTTGTCTCGAGGAGTGCCATGATTACAATTTCTCTGTTCAAGATGTATCGTGGAAAGAACCAAGTGTATTATAATCCGACGCCATGTAAGTTGAGCATTCGCGACCGAGTTCTACACTGGGCTGCAGATTCAAGTTTCGGGGTAGCTTTCATATAATTTTAAACTGACTTCTACAGCGAATAAGTAGTCCATGGCTCCTTCACTTATATTGACGGTATGAAAGTTCCTCGATCTTGTTATGGCACCTATTTTTATCTCGAAAACCTCGTGGTAGGAAGGTTGGGGTCGTTTTGTTATTCTCCTATATACCCAACCCCATGCTCTTTCCCAGAGATAGGTTCGATCTGAACATGACATTTTATTAAGGTCGAAGGTAAGAATGGGCGAAAGAGCTACAAGCACAACCGAATTTACCCTGGATTCGACCTTCCATCCATTCCCCTCGCAGGCTCCGAAGAGATCCTGGGCAAGTCCAGCTTCCTGCATCGAAGGATGAAAGGAGAACAGGCCCTTCCCAAAGAGTTTGCGAAGCTCATTAGGAAATCGGGCTACAATTGAACTCGAACCTGCTATTATTACATTTTCTCTTCGGAAGGGCGGCGCGGTATGAAACCCGGTGCCCATCCCGCAAAAGCTTCCGTGGGTTTCACCTCCCGGGCCCATCAGCTGGTGGCAAGGGCGCGCTTCCGCCGGTCGGGGCCGACGGTGGCGTAAAGACGTGCATTCTTACCTCAAAAAAAAAGGGGGCGGGGAAAGTTCATGGGATTCGCTACGATTGCCTAGTTGAATTCGACTTTATAGACTGTGAAGTCCACGAACAGCTTGTCATCGATGTAGCATAAGTCGGAGGATGTAGCGAAAAAAAAAAAAAAAAAGGTTAGACCTGGAAAGGTGATCACTTGATAATATAGCAATGTCTTCATAGTATTATTCACTGGTCAGTGGTCTCTAATTTGGTTAATTTCTATTGACGTGACTCCTTGGTAGTCCATGTCATTGCCCAGTCTACCCTTAGGTTGTCATCATATTAATGAGGTGATGGGAGAAAACATTGTCAGTTAGTAGTAGACTGGACTTTGCAAGATCTTGAGGGCTAGTCAAGGGCTGTAAGATGGTTCGGAAGTGGAGGGTTCACCCTCTTGATTCTTAAACTACTTAGATGACCGAGATGTAGAACCCCAATTAGACTTGAACATAGCCTCGCCCCTCTACGAGTCTTTATTAGTAGCATGTTCAATTTCTCGTCCCTCTTTTCTTCATACAATAGGCCGAAGTGTTTCCTTTCCCATTAGATAGACTAAAGGAAGACATTGTTCAGTGCAGGTACGGTAGTATGTGGTACGTTTTATGCTAGATAGTCTGCTACCTTCTGAGTAGCGTACCGAGTATGTTACGAGCCTTCCCCAAACCGACTCTTCGCCCGAGCCAGCAGATGTGTTTTGTGAGCAAGAAGGTGAGAAGGGAATGGGTGAAGGACCATTCGCCTACATGTTCTCCTTTGCTGGATGCGAGAGAACATGAAAACGCCATGGTATACTTTACAGAGCCTCAGCCGAAAGGACCTGTTTACCAAACATTTACATCGTACATCGTCCACAAGCTCCGTCACATCTCCACGGCTCTGAAATCTCGCACCCACTCGCTCCGCGAAACCATGGGTGTAAATGGACGTCGCAACCTACTTTTCGCAAATACAGTTAATACACAGCTAAACGTCTTTAATCCAGTACGTTAAGCAAACGCCAGCAGTTCCCCTGCTTCAGCTCCCAGTACTTATGGGAGCTAGGCTGACTGGTTCGTGACAGCATCACTACAAGCCTGTAGATGCTCCCTAAAACTCGACACGAGGCGCCGAAACTCGTCCTTCACCTCGTCCGGCGAGGCCGTCCCGCCCATCACCCTTTTCGAGGGTGGCGGCAACTCTTGAAGGTGGAGCATCGGAAGCCGAAGGGAAGAGATTCCCCTCTCCTGCGAGGCGTCAAGAGTAGAGGCGGCAGCTTCATCTGCAGTGACGAAAATGGAGGGCTGCCCGCTCCAAGAGGGTGTGGCGTCCGTGGGGACGTGAACTGAGGGCTCATGGAGGACGAGGCGGTCGAGATTGCGCACGCTAGCAGACGACTCAAGGTCGAAAGGACCGCTCCCGATATCCGAGCGGGTTGAGGGGGCGTCGGAGTCGGCTGACGATGGACGGTCAATTGCCGGGATTGTTTCGTCGAGATCGATGAGGCTCACAGCTGAGGTGCGGTTGGCTGGGCCGACTGGTGGATGGTCGGAGTCCCCGCCGCCCACACCGGGGTGCAGGATATCCGAGTGTGTGGAGGCTGGCGCAGGATAGCTAGGAGCAGACAGAATCGCCGTTGCGAAAGTCCAGTCCTGGGTCCGCCGGTGATCATCCCACGCCGCAGCAGCTCGTGGTGAAAGGGCCGCGGTGGCGGCCTTATTTGGGTCTTGAAGCGTAGGATCGGCGTATGGGGCGTCTGCTCCCGCGTTCGCAGGAGCAAATACAGGGAAGGACCAATCTTGGGTTCGACGGTGATCATTCCAGCCCGATGGGTCGTTCGAGGGTGGGCGTGGTTTGATTGTCTCTATGTCCACAAATGTTGACAGCTCGCCGCCTTCGAGGGATAAGTCCAGATCGATCAACGACTCGCGTGCAGGAGCCTGTTCCGAGCTCTCCCTGAGTGGCAAGTCGGACGCTGGTGGGATTTCGGGCCTGAAGAAGGCAGCGCGAATGTTGTCCTTGTAGTTAGACATCGTGTTTGGATCGAAGACCCTCTCGAGTGGGCCTTTGAACTCCCTCATTTGTGGGGGTCCACGGCGACGGCGGCGTTGCAGCCCTGGCGGCTGGCCCTGGAGAACGCCGGAGTCCGGACCATAGGCGTCGAACACGACCTGTGCATCTGCTAGGTTGCCGAACGAAATTCGTGCTAGTTGGGTCTTATGGGTATCGAAATCCCACTCGTCGTCAATAGGCGATGAGCCGGCGCTGGCCGGGCCCTGGGCGCCACCCGCAGAGAAGAGGGATTGTCGAGCGCCCCCCTGAGCCTCCCAGAGTCTGTATGCGTGAACGAGCTCACGAAGCGAGACTGTTGGATATTCATCATGTGTGTTGAATATATAGGGGTGCTTCTGTACGTCCTCGATAGGGGGCCGTTGTGCTGGGTCCTCCACTAGGCAGTATGCCACAAGACCCTTCAAATGCGGCGAGTATTGGTCGCCCTGGAGCCGTGGGCAATTCTGCTTCAGGTAGGCACCGAATTGGGGTAGGTCGATCCTAGTAGTGGCGTTCGGTGGCAGGCCCGAGGCGACTTCATAAGCCATAGAGCCAAATGCCCAGATGTCAACCTCGGTCCCGTAGGACACAGTCGAGTCGAAGAGCTCGGGGGCCATCCATTGGAGAGTGCCGGTGACAGTGTTTCTCTTGTCGGATTTGTTTTGTATGATCCCGGCGACGCCAAAATCGCAGAGCTGAACCCCTCCAGCTTCGGTGACCAGGACATTTGCGCACTTGATATCTCGATGGATGATGCCGTGCTTATGGACCCAGTAGACTGCCTCCGCAACCTCCCTCAAGATAGGGATGATCCACCTCTCCGGTAGCCCGCCCGTTGGCCGCATGAGGGACGCAACGCTGCCGCCAGCGCAGTGTTCGGTTACCATCCATACCGACTGGCCGACAAGGAGGGAATCGACGACAGTATTTATATTTTTCGCGCCGCTCTGGCCGAGGAGCTTGAGGGTTTGGATTTCTTTGAGAATGTCTCCGAACGTATCGGCAGCACCAGGGACGATACCGTCGCCTTCTTCAATGCTGATGATCTTGACGGCTACGATCCGGCTGGGGGGCTTCGTGGTGGTCGCCTTGTACACGCGGCCGAAGCTTCCCTTGCCGATGAGTTCGGAAAGGACATAGGGGGGCGGCTCTCTGCCGGCGTCCGTGCATTCCTTGACGATAGACGCTTGCGTCTCTGTGGCATCTTTGATAGCCTTGCCCTTAATGCCGGGTGGTTCAGGCGGATAGAGGTCAAGGGTGGCCATATCAAGGGTGGACATCAATTTGCCTGTCCCGCAGCATGGTGCGTCGTATGTGGGCGAGTTTGGAGAAGGAGGTCCACCTCCTCAACTGACTAAGCCCATCTTGTTCAAGTGTTGTGTCCATGCATTGAATCAGAGACTGTCGAAGTCGACAAGGGCGCAAGGCGGTCGGAACCGGCAGAAAGAAAGTCCAGAAAATGGGTTTGAGACAGCTTGTTCAGTTGTGAAGTGAGACTTTGATGAAGACTAAAATTAGATCCATTTCATTCTGAAAGTTTCTTGCGGAAATTCCTTTCCTCTTCCGTAGCCTACTTCGTACTTCGTAAGGAAGAGATACATCCGTATTGTACCGAGGTAATATTGGAATACGAGAACTACGAAGTAGGTTGGAGAGAAGAACTATCGCGATACGAGAGACACTGGGCTGGGCAGCGTAAAAGGAGAGTCCAAGACAACATGCACGGAATTTCAACCCGGAAAAGTGCCGCCCGGCACGTCAGGCAAGGACGGAGGATAGAATAGATGGATAAAAGACGGCCCGTTCCAGGAGTAAAAGTCATGTCGCGCATGCGAGCCATACTCGGTGCTAGATTGATTATAGAGAAATATAATAATAGTGTATGGAAAGTTCACGGACGACACTTCCCTTCCAAAGGCATTCTAGTCTATGAAGTAGCGGGGTGCCACGATGGAGAAGCGGTTCGCGCCTCGACGCGGATACAACAAGGAGGAGAAGTTACCAGGCCTCCTTGCAAACAAAACTTGCGCAAACACACGCAACACGTTCACTCCTGAGCCCTAAGAGATAAGAGAATCTGGATAGTGATTCCAACCGCGGAGTAGCACGCAGGGGCTAGGGACAGCACAACGTCAAATTTGGCTTCAATGGCGTTTTTCATTACCAAAGATTACGGTCTACGCGTTGAATGGTGGTCATCATGGAGAGCCAATTGAGTCGGAGCAGTTGCAGAAATAGGGGTTCAAGATTTTCTTGCTTGGCAGGGGGGAAAACCAGGGTTGTTGGATCAATGGATGGAGAGCGAAGTATTATTATTATTAGTCTCAATCTGTTTGGCCGGGCGCTTGGCGAGAGATAGAGATCGGGCTTGCCTGGTAATAATACCAAATTAATACTTTTATTTTGTACAAGACTACGAAGGACGAGTGGTGGATGCTATCAGAGATGTACTTCGTACCTGGTCATCAATATCGATCAATTGATGTCTAATCTCGATCTGCATCTGGAGTGTGCAGTGTGCGGTGGACCGTGGACCGTGGACCGTGGACCGTGGACTTGACTTGATTTCGAACTTGGTAGATTTCGGCCTTCACTTCGTCTAGTGTAGTTATTCCTGAGCCCTGGCTCGGCAACAAGAGCTCAATTTTGAGTGAAAGTGATATTGGACTTGGGTTGCTTCGCAGGACGAAGTAGTAGTCTTGATCAATTAATACTAAGTACAATAAATACGCCGTCACTGGCCAAATCCCCGAGCGCTACAAAGTATGAAGTAATTAGCCCCTACTTCGTAGAGCCGATCAATTGATTTGATTGATCTTGATGTTTGAACCGTTTCTAGACCGTCATTTGGCGCTCGTCTTGTCAGGGGTGCATAGTGTACTTTGTATGCATCAATGATCAATGCTACCCCATTCAATGGCCTCCCATTGAGCTTGCGCATTCGCACAAACAGGTGCGGCTGCATCCAGGACAGAGACATCAATCAATGATCATTTCTTGGTATCATACTTCGTAGTGGCAGGTGTTTTTCCCATTGAAGAATTTTTCAAATATTTGGAGAAAAAAGTTCGTTTTGGGGAAGTTGGTCTCCTCCCCCTATCCACCTCCTTTTGGAACCAGCCCCTTGAGTCTTGAGTCTCCTCTCCTACTTCGTACAGCCAAACGTGTTTGCTCCTTGCGTTGGACAGCCACTCGGTTTGCTTTTCGAACACGGAGATCGTGATCAGCACCTCGACTACCGCCTTCCCATCAAGGAAACACTTTACAACCTCTCCGGAAAAAACCTTGCGTCAAACGAAACGAAACTCAGCGATTCTGCTCTCGCTACGCAGTCCATACGCTCTGTCGATCCGTTCCATCCCTCGCGAATTCAGACCAAGACGTAGCCGCGGCAACTCTTAGAGAAAACACCATCTCCAAGACAAAAGCCCCGCCTTACTTGCTTCTTTTCCTCCCTTGCTCCACCCAACTCGTCCCTCACGTCACGGTGAAACACCGCGGCCTTCCGCAATCAGGTTTAAGACCTGCTGCTCTTCGTGCGCTCGAGTTCCTACGAAGAAGGCGACTCCAGCCCCGAAAGTCTCGTACAGAGTCTGTTAGTGCGGGAACATCGCTAAGTCGGAAGCAGCAAGAGGAACAGAGCATTCGCCAAGCTGTCACCTGCGAGGTTGTGGTCGCGGACGTCGCAGCACGTTCTCGAATTCAGAGTTACAGTTGCAGTTTGCAATTGCAACTGCAACTGCACGCGCTTTTAAAAAGCCCGGACGGCACACGCTCGAGGTTTGCAAGGCTTAATATCCCTTGATATCCCCTTGCATTTTTTTGAAGTACCTCGATCGCCGCGCAGCAACACCTTGCTTATTGGTGGGGATCAAATTGATTGCACGAACATTGATATTATAGGCACCGCAGTGGGGGCAACTTCCCTAAAGGCTCAATAACTTCGTACACTGTAAGGGGTACAGGCTACACGCCCGCTCTTACAACATTGAAGTATAAGTACTTCGTACAAGCCGTTCCAGGGGCATCAATCAGCACAGATATTGACGCCCGGACAGGCGTGGCACTGACAGCATTTGGCACATTCATTCACCCACCTCCCACCGGGACCCGCAACTGTACCTGTACGGAGGAATTCTTGGAAACGGCCAAGAAGCCAAGGGAGAATCCGAGAAAAGGACAAGATTGCGAGGGAGAAAATTCAAGTTTTTGAGCAGATCCGCCACGGGCTCCACAAAACTTGACTTGAACAATTTGAAAGACTCGTCACCTCAACTTCGATACCTACCTCGATCAGCTTGTTGTTGCCCTTGTCATCGCCGACGCAGACGCAGACGGCAACGAGGACAATTTCACTTGACGGGACCAGAAGCCAGGAACCAGACGCCGCCAGCTGGTGCGTCGATAAGATTACGAGGCCCTCAGCACCTGCCATTTTCACCCTCAATCCATTGATCCAGGCCCTCAATTCTTCGTATTGTCCTGTTGTCCCCCATCCTGCCCCGTCCAGGTCCAGTTGATTCAGTCCACTATCCATTTCAGTCCCCACTACCGCCACCCTTCTCGCCATTCCAACGCTTCCACTCGTCCACCAAAAATAAAACGGAATCCTTAGCGTGCTGGTTCCAGATTGGCCTTTTCGAGCGCCAACCTGGTCCCATCCCGCTTCCGGCAATTTTTCCAAACTGGCGACCTCTCAGGAATCCGGAGTGGCTTCCACTTCCTCCTTCAACGACCGCAAAGCGAAATCCCATCACCGTCGCCGATCCTCCGTTCACTTGACTGTCGGCCCTCCGGACCAGAAGAGGTCCGCTCAGTACCTAACTGCTGATTCGCTTCCTCCCATACCTGGTATGTCTCGGAATGCTCCGTTCTATCTCTGCTTTACGATGTACATCGGTTTTTTTTGATGTCGTACTATCCTCATGTTACCATCATTGATTGCCCTGGAAGCCCATCCTCGCCTTCCTCTATACCCTTTCCAACCTCTCCCCAGTCCTCCCCCGTGAACCACCAAGCCTTTTTTTTTCTTCTTTTCTTTTCTTCGTTTCATTTTTTTCCCGTCTCACTGTCTCCGGCGACACATGCCTCCACGCCGGAACATCTCAAAGGCGGCGGCAGTAGAAGATGGCCACGGGGGAAGCAGGCGTCAGTACGAAGCCGAGCTGCCACAACCTGCAGAATCTTCTCGACGATCGACTGCTGCCGCCCGGCAGCCTCTCTCGCGTTTAAGCATACCTTTAGCTTTGCCGTATGCTAATCAGTTGCCCCCGAATCCAGGTACACCCGCGACGCCCATGCCATTATCACGAAGCCCTTCCCCAGCCCTGGGTGGAGGTGGCTGGTCGAGTCCCGGCCTCCACACACCGAGCGGTCGATCGAGCCCTGCCTCGGGTATACTTGCGGCTCCCGAGAGCTGGAAGTCGGTGAGCGCGACTCTGACACCGCCAGTCTCGAGTAGGAATCGGGGGTTCTTCAGTCGACACATTCGGAAAATTTCGAGTAGCTTACCACAGTTCCGACCCGAACACCACACATATGCTCAAAAGGAGAAACTTGGTCGCGGCCAATGGTCCTCGCGGGGGTTCAAGCCCATGCTGGTGGTTAGGAATATACTATCTCGCATGAGCAGGAAGCTAAAGATAAGGTTATTGATGATCTTGGTCCTCTTCTTGCTCGTGCTTTCGTGGTACCTTTCGCGTAAGTTCCACCAAGCCCGAACACTCGGTCTCTTCTTACAACCAGTCGGACCGAATTATGCATGCGCAACACCAATTCAGGAGGCGCGGATAGGTGTGACTGACATCTTCTCTCAATTTTTTTCTAGCCCTCCCCTATTACTTTAGGCGATCCGAAAAGTTCGGCGGTGGCAAGAAGTTCGTTATAGTACTCGGCGCAAATGTTGGCGGAGGAGTAATGGACTGGAAGGGTGCACGCGAGTGGGCTATCGAACGAGATAGCATCAAGAATAAGAAGAAGTACGTCGCTAGGTGGGGCTACGAGCTTGAGATTGTCGACATGAGGAAGAGGAAGAAGTACGCCCATGAGTGGCGCGAGGGCTGGCAAAAGATTGACTACCTGCGGGCGGCGATGCGCAAGTATCCCGATGCCGAGTGGTGAGCTCTCCCCGTCCACACTTTGTCCCCTGTTGGGGGAAATATGGCCCACGAGTTGTATTGTGACTAACAGCATCGATAGGTTCTGGTGGCTCGATCTTAACACCTACATAATGGAACCCACGTACACGCTTCAGGACCACATCTTTAAGAACCTCGAAAAGAAAGTCTACCGCGATATCAACGAATATAACCCCCTCAACATCTCCCATCCTTTTACCGAAAAATATTTGAGCGAAACCGACCGAAGCCCAATCGGCGACGGTAACCCCGACTCGATCAACCTCCTCCTAGCTCAAGACTGCTCCGGCTTCAACCTCGGATCCTTCATGGTCCGCAGGAGTGAATGGACGACCCAGCTCTTAGATGTGTGGTGGGACCCCGTCGCCTACGAGCAGCGGCACATGTCTTGGGACCATGCCGAACAGGACGCCCTCGAAGAGCTGTACACGAATCAGCCCTGGGTGAGGAAGCACACGGCCTTCCTACCCCAGCGCAAGATCAACAGCTTTCCTCCCGGAGCCTGCGCCGACAATGGACCTAATCCCCGATGGCACTACGACCAGAAGGATCGCGATTTTGTCGTGAACATGGCTGGCTGCGAATGGGGCCGTGATTGTTGGGGTGAGATCTACCAATACCGCGAGCTCAGCTACTACCTCAACAGAAATCCCTGGGAGAGGTTCAAGGAGGATCTTGTGGCTGTTATCTGGTTCAAGATTACAGGCCAGAAGGTCAAGTTATAGACGCCGAGGGATTTTGTCTTCTTCTCTCTTTTGCCAGGCGCTATTTGCCTCTCCCTAGAGACAGTAGCTTTGTTTTCTTCCCCGCGAATACTTTCGTCGAGCTTGCCTCGAGCCTTCAACACGACTGTATTTTGCCGCGTCCGAAAGGACCGCGTACTTTTCTCGATTGTTCCTGGCTGGACCCTTGAACAGAATTGGTGTTGCATCGACTCCTTTTGACACGACATCCGTCGATTCGGTTCTTGTTGGGAAGCACAGGAAGCACCTGTGCTGTTCCGTCCCCTTTTTTTACTCACGCCTTTTTTTTCCGGGCAAAGAGAGAGGAGGATTTGTTCTTCTATTTTGGTTTTTTCCTCCTGCACGACTGATTTCGCACTTGTCATATCAGTATACCCAATGCTTGCGACAGTAACGATTCCGGACATTGGTAATGCCTTTGAACTGCATCGACGGATACAACAACACAAAAGGGATAAAGAGGCTCGGCGCCGTGGATATATCATGTTACAATGTCATTTTTATTGCCGGCTTACTTTCCTTCCTGGAAGCCTTTTCTTGTCGGAAGCATATCTCTAGGGAACTTTTTTTTTTCTTCTTTTCGAGTCATGGTTTTTCTCTCGTCGTCGACGCTGTTCTACTGTTTCTTCTTCTTCTACTCGGTTCTTTTATTTTAGTTCTAGGAGGCGGAGTGTTTTTTCTATTTTTTTATTTTTTTTATGCTTTGCTTCTTCTCAACCATTTCATTATTATCATTGCCTTGCCGGTCGTGGTCTATAAACAGGATGGAAGGAGTACGGATGTTTTGTGGCACAAGACAGAAAAAGAAGAAAATGATCAAGAAGAACTATATGAAGTCCCAAGAAAGGCATCAAAGACTGGTCATTCCAAATGTGCATTACTCGAAGTAGCCTCTTGAAATTTTCTGTGACGCAGTTTTTGACAGGCTGCGAGATACATTTACAGAGCTCTTCAAGCAGTTGGTGTCGATCTTCGCCTCTTTGGGCCGGGGCCCGATGTGCATGAGCTTTTCCTCCGGAGTTAAGCTTAATGAATCGGGTAGCATTCTCCCACGCAGAAGTGGGAAGCTAGTGCATCAATAAGTTCACATGCTCGGGTTTGCAAGTTTCCTTCGGGACTTGTCAAATCCAGTCGGCTGGGTCGATGGACTCGGCGAGCTGAGACCGGAGGGGAGAAGAACTGGGCACAAGGAAGTGGCTTTCGTGGCTGTTAAACATCATCCGGTGTTGGCTTCGAATGTAACCTATGTATCTGCTATGCTCGCCGACATCTTCATCCCCCTCATCACATCTGCCTCCAACCGCGTGAACCCATTCCCCAAATACGCAAATCTATTCCTCTTCCTCTTCCCCTCCCCTCCCCCCTCATAAACATATTCCCAATCCTCCCCCCTGAACTCCCCCAACATCTCGATAAAATGCAACCTGCTCCCCGGATGCAAAGCCGTCACGGCCCCATCACCACCCGCCTTATACCACGATCGGCAAGGACCGACCCACGCCGTCCGGGGCATGAACGCGGCGACGTGCTCCGAGTAGTCGGCCACGGCGGCGTCGGAGGGCGTGATGGAGAGGATGCCTTCGGTTTGGCACTTGCGGATGGCGCGGGCAATGTAGGTTGCGATGTGTTCGCTGAGGGTGAAGACGTCGCCGTGCGAGATGGGGGCGTGGGGGCCGAGGAATTCTGGAGAGCATCGCTTTAGCATTATTTTTTTTTCTTTTTTTTGGATACGTACTGAAGTAGTTTGGCATTCCGGCTATGCCTAGGGACATGTACGACGTGGGCGTCTCTTTCTTCCAGATATCCTGGAGGTTCCCTTTCCGCCCTATCACAGGGAACGGCGGCACGAACGAGTGATCAAACCCCGTGGCACATATAACCGCATCCACACTCAGCACCTCGCCATTCTCAAGCACGATACCCTCCCTCGTGAACCTCTTAATACCCTCCGTCACCAGCTCCACTTTCGGATCCCGCATCGCCTCCAGATACCCCGGCGCGGGCGTAAGTCTCCGACACCCTATCGGAAACTTGGGAATCAGCACCTCGCAGAGCCTCTCGTCGCCGCCGAGCATGGCTGCCATGTACTCCCGGCACTTCCGCGCCGCCCACTCCTGCTGCGGCGACGTGCTCATGAGGGACAGCGCGAACTTTAGGTTCGAGTCCGCATCGAGGGCTTTGGCGAAGGCGTCGTAGAAGGCCGGGTCGGTTTTGAAGCGCCCGATTTGCGCGGGGGTGAAGTTCTCGGAGGCGTCCATTTCGATTTGGTTGATTATTGGGGCGGCGGCGCCCATTTTCATGGTTTGGACGCGTGGGGGGAGGATCCATGTTGGAGTGCGGATGGGGTGATAGAGCTTTTTGGCATCTGTAGAAGTGAAGACCTGTTAGATATCGGAGAGGAGAGAGAAAGTTGGGCATGAGATGATGGGCTCGGTTTTTTCCCGGTTTTTTTTTCCCTGCTGGGGAAGAAAGAACATACGTGGTACGATTTGAGGGAGAACTTGGACTCCAGAGGCCCCGTTTCCGAGGAGGGCGACTGTCTTGCCGTCGTACGTGAAGTCTTCTGGCCACGCCGCCGTATGCACCATCTGGCCTTCGAAGTCTTCTCGTCCAGGAATATCCGGCCACGCCCAATTGCTGTCACCAGAAACTCATGTTAGTCTTTCGTTTCCTTCAATCTTCCAAAAGTTACCTTCAGAACAAGATCCTCCAGAAAGAGAAAGGGTGACAAAAGGGATGAGGAGGAGCCCTACTTCAAGATTCCAGAAGCATCAATCAGAAAGTCCCCTACATCCACAACCTCCTCTCCATCCTCCGTCCTCTCCACCTCCACCTCCCACTTCGCCCGCTCCTCAAGCCACCTCACCCCCCTCACCCTATGCCCCGTCCTAATCTCCCCCCACATCCCCTCCTCATCGCAGATACCCCTCAAATACCCGTGAATCTCCTCCGCCGACGCGAAAAAGTTGGCCCACTGGGGGTTTCTCCGCCAGCTGAACTGATAATTGTGGCTGGGCACGTCGCACCTGCACCCGGGATACCGGTTCTCGAACCACGTGCCGCCGACGTCGGGGTTCTTCTCGTACACGACGTGAGTGAAGGGGAGGGGGCCGAGGGTTTGGCGGAGCGTGCGGATCATGTTGATGCCGCTGGCGCCGGCGCCGATGGTGATGATGCGGAGGGGCCGTGGGGAGAAGAGAGGTGTTTCGCGGATGGCGTATTGGTTGTCGTTGGTGGTGGGAGGCATGATGCTTCCGTTGGCATCTTGGTGTTGAGAGAGTTGCGGTTGGGATCTGGTGCGGGACATGGTGATGGAGGAGGAAGAGGTTGGGGGGTTGAGCTTGGTTGATAGACGTCAACGCCGCTTTAACTGGAGGGCACAATCTGAGTGACAGAGTGCGTATAGCAAGGCAACTAGATAAAGACTACTAATACGACTAAGAGATCGGTCTTGGGGCCCGGTAACATGGTGATAGGGTGATACAGGCAAACACAGAAATAGGAAAGATGAAAAAGAAAAGAAAAAAGAGGGGAGGAGGGCAGGCAGGTATAAGGATTCTGGGGAGGCCACTAGATCCAGATGGTTAAGCGAAGTGTGTGCCAACATTCCACACGACAGAAATCCTACCAACAAGGAATGCCGGTGGAGAAAGAGAGCTAGGCGCCAAGGGACCCTGCGCAAGCAATTGCATCCCCCAGATGTCATGCAAACCGGCCCTTCATCGGCTTCCGCACAGGATCATAGCTTCGAGGTCACCCATCACATGAGCCTTTAAGCCTGTGGTGCTTCTTCGTACAATAACTGAGGAAGAGCAAGCTTCACAACCACTCTAACCGTTACGGAAGGGCCGGTCAGATACGGTGATATACACACAACTAATTTCTTGGTACTTTTTATATAGATCCTATACGTTCCTACTACCTCGGGAGCTCGCATTTCAGACAAAACTAGAGGTGCGGGTAACGGACTGCCGGGGCTTCCTAAGTCGGAGAAACCCAGGACCCAGTCTCGGGTGCCAAGATGGAATGACTCCACGTGGATGAGAGACGTTCGTTGTACAACAGTGGGGGAAGATGCAGACAAAGTCCCGGCCGAGTGGGATATGGCATTGTATGAACGGCAGCTTCACGACTGAGCAAAGAGAAGGGGGGCCAGAGTAAATAAAAACCCGGTTTAGAAAGCTCTTTCCTTGAAGCATAAAGAGCGGGACGACCCGGTGAAGATGAGAACCTTATCGATCCCCGACCCATGAGTTGATTAACCTGACCGATGGCGGCCATATCTACCGCCCACCACCACCTGCAGTCAGGATCCAGCGGGTCAGCAAGCAGTAATGTCGGAGGCAGTCAAGGTCGGTGGGGGGAACTGCCGATGGGCAACGGGTCAGTTTCCCTGCTGTGGAGAGAAGTGTGCCTGCCGGATCATAGTCTGGCTGGCTGCTTAATATGGGCGAATCAATCCTTTCGTTTGGTCCATTTACGACGGGGCTATGAGAGAGATACGGCAACTGCCTTGCTGTTGGGTCGTGTTGTCGTACATCTATGGTTGCGCTGCAGCTACCCAGATTTGACGGAGGAGAGGCTCGAGTTCTCGCCATCATCCTCCATTCTCGCCGGAAAAATATTTCCATTGGTGTGTGTGTGCCGGGGAAGAGCACGCGAAGTTGCTGCTCGATTCAACAAAAGGCCTGAACCGAGCATTGCATCCGGAAATATCGAACCATGTCCGATGTTGAGAATGTTTGCCGCCAAGTCGGAGATGTCGTAAATCATCCAACCATAAGCCAGTCGCGTCAAGCTTGGGAGCTCCAATTGGGAGGAGAACGAACCCCGCCGTCCGATGCATCCGTTGAGAGCTGGGACTGGGGTCCGAGTCTGGGGACTGGCCCCTCGTTGGCCTGAGCTAGAGCAGCACAATTGATCAGTTTTGGGGGATGCATCGAGAGCATATCAAAGCGAGGAGGGTCTCCCCGTAAGCATCAAAGGCAGAAGAGAGTGCGGCTGATGAGTGGTTGGCCGACGTTGCGCAATCAGCATCACCTTCTTCATCAGATATAATGGAAGTTCTCGGACTGAAATAAGCTTAATGGCGACCGGCAGCAAAAGCATCAAATGCCGATGGCAGCTTAGCTGTGGCTTTCTAGGAAGAGGCCAATCCCAAGGCACAAATGCAGATTGGGCAGGATGAATTAAGTGTGGAGGAGGCGTCACCCCGTTCAATGGTCATTTTTAGCTTCTTGGAAGCTTTTTCTTCTTTTTCTTCTGGGCTTCCCCACCAAGCAAATTTAGCCAATCGCTGGACGTAGCGACCACCACAGAATCAACCTCTTCAGACTTCACGTCTCGAATGCGATCTCCCATCTAGGGAATGCCGACGGCCTGGCACTGCCTGTTTCAATAATCGTTCGTACGTCCTGGACGGATGATCTCGCTAGCACGAGCCTGGCGTGCCACAGCAGAGAGATTACGAACATAAGAAGTTGAGAGACGGTCTCCTCAGCCCCGCAGCTGCTGGCGCACAACCGCCACAATGTCCTTTTCATTTTCATTCAGCGGCGACGACATAGAAGATCAGGATGACGGCGTTCAGCAAGTCGAGGTGCCTAAGGAAACCGGGAGCGCTGCGCCAATCGCTGCGTCGTCTTCGGCCCAGCTGCGACAGGCCAACAGTGCTTTCCCTGTAGAAGGGAAACCACAACTGCAGCCCACGCGTCAGAATATGGACTTGATGTTGAGCTTACTACCCTCTAAGGTCGCGTATGACCTACTAAGTGTTACGTTGGGTGATGGGCGCATTATAAGCCTACCTCGCCGAGAGCTCTGGGATGTCCGTGTTCAACTCATGGCGGAGGACGACGGGAGCGGGTCGACTACTGAAGGTCTCGGTAACCATGATGTGAAGACGGGTGTCTACGAGGGTGGCTTCAAGAGCTGGGAAAGCAGCGTCGATCTCGTCAAGGTGCTCGCCAGTCTCGACTATGGTCGACGTAGTGACAGAACCCAGCCTCTTCATGTCATCGAGGTGCGTCGAAACCGGAACGCCATACGGCTCAAATCCGATCCTTTTACCATTTCTAACGAATCGAACTTGAGAGCTAACGCCACTTCTACTGATGTAGCTGGGCTGTGGAACTGCGTTGCCCTCGCTCGCCCTATTCCAGCAAGTCATGTCAGAAAGGAAATCTGCTGCCGGGCCCGGGGCAGCTCCAGCTCCCCCTCCGGCCCTGCTCATGACGGTGGCCGACTACAACCCATCAGTCCTGCAGCTTGTCACTCTACCTAATTTCATCCTCACCTGGGCGCTGCTATTCAAAGACACCGAACCGGCGCTCAAAGATGCCTTCGAGTTAGAGGATGAGCTTGAACTGACGGACGAGGTGAAGCAAGCCTTCTCCCGCTCGTTGTCAGCAGCCAATGTTACCCTGTCCTGGATCTCTGGGGGTTGGTCCCACGAGTTTGTGGAGATCCTCTATGGCGCTGCGGAAGAAAGGGGCCTGCCTACATCGCTCACCACCTTGGTCCTGGGTGCCGAAACTATATACTCGCCCTTTGCGCTCCGGGCTTTCTACGAGACGCTCGTGGAGATCCTACAGCGGGAGCACCAGGCAAGGCCGGGATCTGACGTCCAAGTCCTCGTTGGCGCAAAGCGTCACTATTTTGGTGTCGGTGGATCACTCGACGACTTTGTCGAGATGGCAAGACGCGGCGGGTTTGTGGTTGAGCAGTTAGCCGAGGAGACGGATGGTGTCAGGAGAGGCGTCGTTCAATGTATGCTAGCCGCGCCATAAGAAAAAGAAGGGAAAAAAGAAATAAAGATAAAGTAAAAGAAGGAAAAAAGAGTAAGATTGGCGAGATATGTTGCTAAGCGGACCGTCTAACCCTACTTCCGGACGATCTTCTTCGGTTCCTAGACCTCGGAGGAGTTCCAGGCGGCCGGCTGATGAAAAGCGAAGTGTTATAAAAGGCTCTGATAAGCCATCTCTGGCTTCTTCTAATCAGCGCAACGAGCGGGAAAGAATCCAACCTACTTTGGCAGGGATCCTAATTTAGGCGCTGCCGCAGAATTGGCATTGAATCCGGGAAACTTTTCTAGAAAATCAAGCTCGAGATTCTGCATCCTGTATGGTCAAAACCGATTGATCTCGCAGGGCGTGTTTCGAATTTCTTTTCCGCCATGTTGTGCATATCAAACACTCTATGCCTTGGTTCGCCAAGATCTCTGCAAAAGGAAGAATCAATCGTTCGTTTCTTGCCCCCCTTCCTTACGCGTACCTGACGACGCTTATCCTCCCCCACGCTCGCTGGGTGAGAGATGTATGTACTATGCAACACGGAACGGCCGGTTTTCAGGCTTGTCGCAGATGGCGATGACTCTGTTCACCACAAGGGAAGTAGCAACAAATCGAGGGATTGTTTGATCATGGATACAGCTGGCCGCACCTGGTACACATGGAGGACCTAAATCATATGCTTGCATGCAGGAGTCTCTTTTTTTTGTGTACGACGTTTCAAAAGAGGAAATTATGATTATGAAGCCGCGGAATCTGTTTCGGTTCGCAGGCTTCCAGGAAGCTGCGTATTAGTGGATGACACCTCGTTTGGGATGAAGGATTGAGGTGGCGATTTGTCTCTGCAAGGAAGTTCTTTTCTACGACATGCTCTTATAGTTTAGATTACTCTTTCCATGATTATTTCCTGCTTCGTCCATGTTCTCCACGTCAGTGCAGACTGAGATCTTGCCGGGCCGCCGGACTCCACGAGAGACATACACAAACCTGGAATTAAACCTTTTCCTTTCTTCGTCCTGGACACTGCCACAACTCTGGTCCGATTGAGAAGTGAGCACTAAGACTTGGAGGTTGCGCTATTCGTGTAATTAGTGGACTTCGTAAACAGTTGAACCTTCTGAGCAAATGTCAATGCTGGCTGTTACGGCAAGGAGAGCCGTAGTCCATGCGCTAACAATGGACAGAAATGCCTCGACGCCACAGGACTACGCTAGTGTAGACGGTGGGAGGACGCACCGATTGGCTGGCAGAGAGAGGCAAGAACTTCACTCCTGGCCATTCCTTCTAGCACTGGTGCTAGGTGGGTCGCTTTGGAGAGTGTGGTCAGTTCACCGGGGTTTGAATGGGAAAGAAGTCGCTCGAGGAAAGACAGGTTGATAATGACCGGAGAGCTAGGAGGAGATGACGATTGAATTAGCGAAGGCGCCACAACTGCATGTGAAGAGCATGGCCCCTGCGTACCCTGGCTTGCACTTTCCGGTTGCTCAAGGGATGCTGTACTTCCATGTACTTCGTACACCAGGAAGCGTGGAGCCGGGCAAGATCTCGATACTCTGTGCCCCAATGATGAAATTTAATATTAGTGGGTCGCATTGCCGGGAGCCACTATGGGCAGGATCGTCCCCTCAAGAATCACTGATCGCCGAAAGTTCCTATCGAGATTTCAATAACCCCTCAATAATTGTATCTGCAATTTATGGATGTGAATCCAGAGATGAATCGTCGCTCTGACCAGGCAGGCATGTATACCATCCAGAGGCACAGGCGCTTCGGTGAAAATCGACGGGACTCCGTGTGCTGGTTACTCAACTCGGGAAACATTCCCTCCTTCCCGCAACAGATTGTTCATGACCCTGTGGGCCACACTTGCAATCTAGTTTGGTCCAGAAGCATTCGATTATATGCGCAAGAGCATCTGGATGAATGCACGTCTGGGAACACGAAGCGAGATAGATGGGTTGAAGCCCGAATGGGTGTAGGACCAGCTTTGTTGGCTGGCGGAAGGAACTGGAGTGCATCAACAAACTGGGCTGTCACTGGACGGGAGTCACCACACCAAACCAACTTGTACGCCATTATTGTGACGTTGTCTCCCCAACACGAAGACCGACGTCAGCACTATTTTATGGACTTGGACATAGTCCTCACTCAACATGATTGCCTCTGCGGGATCGATGGCGAGTCTCTTTCCATTTGCATCGTAAACACGCCCCTGATCACTGGAGGATGAAGGATGGACTTTCCTCACTTTGCAGTACATTTGAGAGAGCCCGCCCCCAACTCGACTGCATGTCACAAGAGATCAGTGGTGGTGCCTCCGCCTCTGCAGAGACCACAAGACGGTAAATGCTCTCCACTCAGGAAATCAGATGGGCATCAATGAATCCACTCTGAAGCGTACACTAATTGCAACATGCGAAATCAGGAAAGCGCAATTGCGAGATTTTGTACAAAGCGGGTCCAGTATTGTATTTCAGCAGGGAATCTGTTGCGGGGAGTACACTAGGGTACCACCAGTAATGGGTCGAGTTGGATTAATTTCCCCTGTTCGATCCCCCCCCAAGAGGCCTAGCGCAGGAACAAGCCTTGCTCAGGGACGTAGCGTCTAGTACATGTACCACTAGTGTGGCAGAAAGAGCAATTATTTTATGGGCACTCGGCGTTACACCATGACTGGTACAGTCGAGATACAAAATCGAGTCCCTGGAGTGTCCCGCGTGCCATAGCAACACGCGTTGAATTGTAACTCATCTTGTACTTCATAGTAGTTTACATCATCGCTCCGGTGCGAGGTGATAATGAAGAGAATTAGAAGGTACCTCACAACTCCCTTCTCGCCTGTGCTGCAACTGCCCTGTTCCAGCTGTGGTCTGTGGCGTCCGTCGTCGTAGTGTGCTTGCCCGAGCGTGGTCGACCTGCCCATCGTCAACAAGACTAACACCCCAGACTCGTCCTTCCAAGCACAGCTCGCCTCCATCGATGTACCTTCCCTTCCCTGTAACCCCCTGGACTCCCTATCCTCCATCGTTCCTGCTATACCGAAGGGGAAA
Organism: Scedosporium aurantiacum; assembly: GCA_000812075.1. Lineage (NCBI taxonomy): Eukaryota > Fungi > Ascomycota > Sordariomycetes > Microascales > Microascaceae > Scedosporium > Scedosporium aurantiacum. The sequence continues at coordinate 20,989 of JUDQ01000344.1, forward strand.
TTAATAGACCTCCACGCCCATCTCGTTTCCTGATCCTATTTTTTTTCTACTCCCTCTTCTTCTTCTTCCTCCTCCCAAAATCCATCGACTGTAACCATTCTTTTCCCACATTTTCTTTCGACACATTCTCTCTGCAGAAATTCTTTTCGACTTTACTTTTGAGCATCGCCTCCAATAATAATCTGTATATCACCGTGAGTTTCATCCCTTCACTTTATCTCCCCTAAAAGTCCTCTCTGTCACTCTTGATTTCTGCCGTCCCTCGGTGTCACAACTGAGCATCTTCACCCGGCTGCGTGACATTTCAAGTCTCAGGTTTCTAGATTTGTACAACCAATTGCCAAGAACATTCAAATGCTGACGGGTTCCCCTTCACTGGTCCCAGGTCTTGTCTTTAAAGCATTCAGCAAATCCACATTCACACCCAACACCATCAAAATGAAGTCTTACGCTACCATCATCCTCGCTGCCCTTGCAGCTGCCGTCAACGCTGTTCAGTTCACGAACAGCGTCTACGATGTCGAGGCCGGCAAGCCATTCGAGCTTACTTGGTCCGGTGCTACCGGCTCAGTCACCATTCTCTTGAAGAATGGTCCCAACTCGAACCTCCAGACCGTCGACACTCTTGTTTGTAAGTGATGGTCCCCCGATGATCTGAAATGATTGATGCAAGATACCATTTGCTAACGAGATTTCCCCATAGCCGGTGCTACTGGCGACTCTGCTGAGGTCGTCATTGACCCTAAGAAGTACCCCTCCGGTACCTACGCATTCGAAATTGTCGACTCGGGTAGCCCTGGAGCATCCAACTACAGCCCTCAGTTCAACATCGTTGGCAGTGGTACCCTTTCTGCGACCGCCACTGCCACTGGTGCGAGCTCCCAAATTGCCTCCAGCACTCCTGCCAGCACTACCGCCTCTGCTTCTGCCTCTCCCAGCGCTTCTAGCTCTGAGAGCGAGTCTGCCTCCCGCACTTCCTCGTCCCGTATGTATTATTATTTACATGTTTGACCTGCTTGCTCACAATTCAAACCGTCGCTAACCTCTCTTTCACCCTGTAGGTTCTAGCCAGACCTCTTCTGCCGACGAGAAGCCCACCTCTGTTCCCGATACCGGTGCTGGCGGTCGCCTCACTTCTTCTTTTGCGCTTGTCCTCGTCACCGTTGCCGCCATGTTCTACTTGAACTAAGGTCATTTCTGAGAGTGATTCAGAGGTTACGAAAGCGACTTGCCGATGGATGGATGGAATGCAGTTCTGTGATTTCTTTTGCGCAGGCGTCTAGAGGGTTGAGGATACCGTATATTAATAATGGATGGTACATATAGCCATGGACCGGATCGTCGTGGCTCATGGAAAACGGAATTACAGCGGTCTCTTTTTCTTCTTCTTTTGACTTGATTTTTTTTTTTTCAACTTCTTCTCTCTGCTTGTGTTGTCGTGCGTTGCGGAATGGGTTGCATGTGTACAAAACAGTTGATACCGCCGAACAATACCACACATCGAATCCAAAACGATCCTACTTGTAAAAACCTTTCGTCAGACGTGAACGTGGAGATGGAGGTATCAGCTCGACTGCGGTGGTTCTTCGGGTTTCACAATCGAGCCTTGAGTGAGCCAACGAGAGCTTTGACAATCGGCTTCCTGCAGAAGCAAACAATTGATGGGTTCAACGCTATGCTGGATGTGGTGCTCCCGGTCAGCTACATGAGAATGGGGTTACTTACTTTGCTTCGTCAATATGCAGTGTTCACTTCTCATCGGCTGCTAGCTTACTCGTGCAGCGACCGGTTCTTCAAGACGCGAGGCAGAGGACATCTAGAGCGGTTCGATTATTGAGATTTGTCTTCCCCACCCCCACCATAAACGCCGACTCTACAAGTGTAGAAGATGCAACGCCTACTAATTCTCTGGAAGGCATTGTAGTTCGAGTCTTATCTACTACCATAGTCCATCCATAAACGACAAAACAGATGACGTGTAGACGAGGGGACATTTGATATTTGAACCAGAAAAGATGCTTTACGGGGAGAGGGATTTGGCTCAGGAGTTGAAGACATGGAGAGATTTAATCTCTCGATTATATTGGCATCTTATTCTCTTATTCTCTTTTTCCTGTTTTCTTTTCAAATGATCCTCCCCTCTTCTGCATTTTTCCCGCCTCTTTCTTTCCTCTTTTTTTCTCCCTTTTTTCTAAGTTTCTCCCCCCTTCCTTTCGATGATGATTGTAATGCGAGTGATATAAGCAAAAGCCATGAACTCCGGGTGTATGCAAGGGAAGATGGCAACAAGTGGGTGGTAAGGGGCTGGGGGCAGGGATGAGGAGGGCCAGTGATGGCAAAGTATATAATGGTGAAGGGAAACGAAAAAAAAGAAAGCCACACTATCCAGATTTCATTAGATGGACTGTAATGATACGACAGCAAGGAAAGAAACACGGAAACAGCGGTAAGCTAAAGGCCTGCCAACGAGGGGAAAGGGGAAAAAAAAAGAAAACATCTAACCCAAAAAACCTAAGACAAGAAGCAAATCGCTAGACGAAAGAAACCACAAACGCAGGCCTAATGCGCAAGGTGGGGAGGGAGCACAAGAGAAGTGGCTAGAGATGAGGCTGGGGGCCCTTGTCCTCGCAGACAACGGCGACGAGCACACAAATGTCGTCGACTTTGCCGCCGTTCCATCGTTCATGGGGATACGCCTCCCTGACGGACTTGGAGAAGGGCGACTCGGACTTCTTGTCCAGGCTAGCAGACTTCGCGGCGGCCGTGATGGACGCGGCGAGAGTGTTCTGTAGCGTTCGGGGTTGCTGTTGCGCTCCCGACGAGGTGTCGTCGGCCTGGTCGTGGGTCTGTTTGATATACTTCGCCAGGTCGGGAGCGGCGCGGATGGATCCGAACTCGGTCATCTGCCAGGCGCCGGAGCTAGTCATGATGCGGCTCGCGATGTGTAGGACGTCCTGGTTGAAGAGGTTATCCCAGAGGCCGTCCGTGCCGAAGATGACCACGTCGCCATGCTGGAGGCACTTGTGCGTGACGTCGGCGTCGCGGGGCATGTCGCTGAACCCGCGGCCGCCGAACATGGCCATGCGCGAGAGCATGATGGGCGGGATCGCCGAGAGCTGAAAGGGAGTGTTGAAATTGTGCGTCTGGGGGCGGGAGTAGGCGTGCACGCCGTTAAGCCGGAGGATCAAGTACCCGGAATCGCCGAGATTCGCCACGTCTAGACACCCATCCGGCGACGCGATGGCGACGCAGGCCGTGCTACCTCCCGCGGAGATGCTCCGATCGTGCAGCACGTCGCTGTACCCCTTCTCCATTAATCTCCGCGCCGTGAGGAGTTCCCTCGGCTGGTCCGGGTCGGTGTCGTGATAGTAGGCCTGCGCGGCCATGTAGTCGCAAAACGCGTGCGAGAAATCCGCGGGATCGACGTTGGAATCGACCCATCCGCCGACGCCGTCCGTCACCCCGAGAGCCACGGCGCCCGTGTCGCCTATCCTGCTGACGAAGAAGGCATCGTGGCCGCTGTCCGGGCGCGACTTCTTCGACTTCTTCGTGCGCTGGATGCGGTGGTAGGGGTTGAACTGGTAGGTGTGGGTCGCGGGGTCGAACTTGTGGCCCTTGGCTATGAAGGACGCCGCGATGCCGTAGTTGTATCGGGGCTCGAGAGGTTGGGAGGAGAGGTATCGAGTGCAGCCGCTGATGTGTGTATGCGGGGGAAGGGGCATATCGCAGCTAAGGTTTGTTCGGATGTGCGTCGACAACGAGCCTAGAGTTGGTAAACACACGTGTTAAAAGAAGGGCAAGTTAAAAAAGAAAGCTCCTGGCGCGTATCTATATCTCGAGGAGTGAAAGGTTTCGCTTCGCCCTAGGGGAGGGATCGCATACCTTGGCCAGGTTGACGATAGCACGCTCTCGCTATCCGGGACGCAAATGTGGCCATAGCCACATCAACAAGATACCGGGAGTCGCGCTGTAATCACAGAGGTATAGGAACCAAAACGCTAGATATTATCAGATCCTAAGGTTCGCAAATGTAATCTTTCGCGGAGATGGGGAAGTGGTTGTCGGAGATGCGCAAAGCGGGCAGAAGATGTCGATAGTATAAGAGCTCTCCGCGGAGTTTGCTCGGTGACCAGTGATAAGAGGGGAAGCTCTGAGGCCTTCGACTAGTTCACGGCTTGATTTTTTTTTTCCTCTTCTGTTTTTTTTGCCCACTCCTCAACAATTAGGATCTTGGTCGAGGCCGATTCAGCACTAGTGGCGCTCTTGCGAAGAACCAATCTCAGGGAAAATTCGATGCAAGGGACCGCGATTGGAACAATTGATTCGTTCAAGGGTCCATTGGAGCTCCAATTACCTAATGTTTTACTTGACACATGAAATTATGTCTTTCACAAGGGAAATTGGATAAAATCGAGATAAAAATCGAGATTGAAGGACAGATCACCGTCGTCATTTCCGACAGCTGGCAGAAATTCAGACACATGTTGCCAGCCGGTTCGGACCATGCCGATCTGGTCCCGCGAAATCGGGAACGACCGGGTCTTGAGGCCATGAAAGCTGTCTTTGTGGACCATTTGCCTTCTCTCTTTACCGTCCAAATCGTAGGGGAAGTGTTCCCAGATCCACCCTGGTATTTATTAACTCGTCTTGGTCTCGAGTGTGTTCTTGGGTCACCCTCACGACTCCACATCATTGGATTAAAGCCTCGGCTCTCTCGCCCAAAAGGTTCCGATATTTCCTGGGAGTACGGCAGTTTGGGCTAATAATACTACAGTATTGTACTTCGATGCTTAGATTTTACGCATATAATAACGGTTTTATGGCCATTGACTACTACGCAAGATTAAATTGTATACTTTTTGCTTTCGTAGAGTCCATCGATTCAAGACTTGGGACATTTGATGATGACATCGTCAGCACACTTTTAGGGCGAACGGCGCACGAAAACAGCCGGAGGTACGAAGTACGAAGTACATTTGCCAAGCAGCACATGTGCGTCTCTCCTTCTCCAGGTCCGTGTCTCCGTCTGGGTTTGAACTTGGGATTCGAGGCTCCGGACTGACTAAGCGAACCACGCACGGGATCATTGACAATAAGCCAAAGTTGATTGGTCGTGGATTTGGTGCTATAACCGAGGTGGAGGATAAACCCGTCTCCAAATGTCATGAAGCATCGGAAGGAACGTCAACCTTGAAATTCCCCAGCGTCCAATTCTCACCAGGTTCTGGAGATCTCTTTTTGCTAGCTCCCTCAACCGCCTCCTCGCGCCCAACCACCACCCAGGCTTTATTGGCGATTCTAAAGCCCTCAATTGCTTTTGTTGCTACCTAAAGGTCAATATTCCGGTCCTTTGGGGTCCCGTGAGAACTTTCTTTCGCAGCAATTGCCCTCTCCCCTCTAATCGCCCACACTCGCAAAAATGGCCGCTCTCCGCTCTACCACCTCTCGGGTGCTCGGCGCCCAGCTCTCTGGTGCTGCCTTCCGACCCGCCGCGTCCATGTTTGCCAGGACCATGGCGACCGTCAACGACCCCCCCAAGGTTGAGAAGCCCAAGAAGATGAGGACCTTCCAGGTCTACCGTTGGGACCCTAACAACGCCACCGAGAAGGCGCGTCTCCAGAGCTACGAGCTTGACCTTAACGAGACGGGAGAGATGGTGCTCGACGCCCTCATCAAGATCAAGGACGAGCAGGATTCCTCACTCGTCTTCAGGAGGAGTTGCCGTGAGGGCATTTGCGGAAGCTGTGCCATGAACATTAACGGCCAGAACCACCTCGCGTGCCTGTGTAAGCTTTAAATCTACAAACCCATTGGCCCGCAGAATAGCCTGTTTCTCCCTGCAGACTTGAAGAAACTGAAGCTAACATGGGTTTCAAGGCCGTATCCCCGATGATGGCAAGGATGTCAAGATCTACCCTCTCCCTCATACCTACGTCATTCGTGACCTCGTCCCCGATCTTACCCACTTCTATGCTCAACTCAAGTCCATCAAGCCCACTCTCCTCCGCACTACTCCCTCTCCTGATGTAAGTTGGTCCAAACGAATCTCACTTCAACAAGGCACCTAGGGAGGGGGTTCCCCCCCCAAAGCTCGCGTGCCTCCTAATACCAGAGTCACTTGTACTAAACCCCGCACCTACAGGGCAAGGAATACCGCCAATCGATAGAAGAACGAGCGCGCCTCGACGGTCTCGACGAGTGCGTCCTCTGCGCCTGCTGCTCGACCTCGTGCCCCTCGTACTGGTGGAACTCGGAGGAGTACCTCGGCCCCGCCATCCTCCTCCAGTCCTACCGCTGGCTCGCCGACTCCCGAGACGAGAAGACGGCCGAGAGGAGACAGAACCTCAACGACAACATGGCCCTCTACAGGTGCCACACCATTCTTAACTGCACTCGCGCCTGCCCTAAGGGTCTTAACCCCGGTCTTGCCATTGCCAAGATAAAGAAGGAGCTGTCCCTCTAAGCGAAAGGAACATGAGAGAGATCACGAATTAACTCTTCTTGCTCTAACAAGAAGAGCGTGAACTTCTTGTTCAACCTTTCAAGGGTAGATAATAATGTGTTTTAGGGCCTTCTTTTTTTTTCTTCTGTTCTGTTGGAAAAACAACTCATGGGGCAAGGCGCTGCGAAAAAATTTCCTTTTGTTCCAAACAAAAATCACACACAACAAAAACAAGAGAAAAAAAAGAGAATGAAAGCTCCCTTTTGTTGCTGTTCACTGTTTTTTTCCCACCCCTCCATGCTCCGGAGTCTTTGTTTTCCAGAGACACAACTTTTTGTCTGTCATGCGACGAGAATTCGACAAAAACATGCGGGTTAGCTTGAAAAGAATGGTCAGGGGGAAAGGGTGGTGGTGTGGTTTGACTGGTCAGGGTCCAGGGTCTGTGTTGAGAATGTAAGGGATAGCATCATTTTCCGTCTTTTTTTATTTTACTTTTAACCCCCCCGGCCCAAAGCCCCCGGTTCGCCGAGGCGGTGACGGGATCTGTGTATTCTCATCCTCGAATATATACAATAGAAAGCTTTCGATCAGTTGCGTGGTTCTTTGATACAGTATTGTGTGTCCACCCCAATCAAGTGTACTTTAGCTGTCACTCCATCTCTGTATGGTATGGCACAAGTCGAGTCGTATGAAGAATAATACAGAGGAAAAAAATGGTAAGATGGGATATCTAGTTTATATGAAGAGTAGAAGAAGAAAGAAGCCAGCTATATGTCAGACCTGACGTCGATATGCAACCAAATCCGCACAATGTCGTTTGATGTGGAGCGAAGTTTTCCCTCTCACCATGCTAAATGTCTCGTCAAGCAATGTCCTCCTATCCTGACTTTCCGCTCGCCTCTTTCCCCCCATTTTTTGTCCTCCTCACTTTCTCCCAGAGCCTCAGCCTGACAAGAGGATATCGTAATAATACAGATGCGACAGACGGTCTCAAGGGACGACTATTAAAATCACAAATAGCCGCCCATCGCAAGACCCAAAAATACCTGATGAAAAGCTGACAGAGACAAAATGCGAGGAACGGTAGTGTGATCTACGATACCTCGGATATTGGCTCGGGAAAGGTCGTACCTAGACGCATGCTGGAAGTCCTTGAGAGGGGGATGGCTTGTCTGTGCCTGTCTCTAGGCAGCCAATTATTGATGAATGCCAGCGATCAGGGCCACCAATTCATCTTCTTGTAACTCTCGATAACTTCTTCGACGAGCTCCTTGGTGATTGCGGGCTTCTCGTATTTGAAGCCGACAACCTCCTCTAGGCGGCCTCCGTCCATACTCAAGTCTGTATCTTTGAGCAGTTCCTTCTCCATGAAAGGAGTGAGAGGGCCTGGGCGAGTGATTTTTGCCTCCTCGAGTAAAGTTCCCCACGGTCCAAGTAACTCGTCATTGATATCGTCCACCACGCTGTCCATGTTCAGCCGCGCAAAGGTGCTGACAAGCTGACCCTGGAAACCGGTCTCGATCTTGAAGATCTCGCCGATTATCTCGGCCATGGTGCCTTGCGTCGTGATGCCATTGTCGACAACGTTAAAGATAGGAGTCTGGCCCATTGTCTTGCTGTCCCAGTTCGCCTTGCCCTCAGCGGACCATTTTGCAACAGCCCATATAGCTCGTGTCACGTCGTGGATGTGCACAGTGTTGGTTCGTAGGTCCTTGGTCCACAGCCACTTCATCTCGGATTCGAGGTACTGGTAGACTCGAGCAATGCAAAGGCCAGTGGCAACCCATTGCGACGCATAAGGGCCGTATACATGAGCCAGCCGAAGAATAGCCAAGTTGAGACTAAGAGAGAGGTTTATCGAGTCAGCATGTTCACATAAAAAGAAGATTGCACTCGTGCAATAGCTGCAGTTGAAATGGATCAGACACATACCCTTCAATCTTAGCTAACTCCTCTTCGGCCTTGAGCTTGAAAACTGCAATTTTGCTCCAGGGTTTCAACTTGTCGCCCTCCTTGCTTGGCGTCGAATCTGACTTATATACCATGCCAGTGCTGAGTTCGATGAAGGCCTTGACGTTTCGCTTTGCGGCTTCCTTCCCTAACGCGACTGACAGGCCGAGAGAGCGTATCCTGTAAACCTCATCCTCCTGAGAATATCTAGTCTCACCGCCACAGTTGAAAACGTAGTCCCAAGACTTCCCGTCGCCGCGGTCAAATATTTTCTCTAGCGCTTCTGTTTATGCCAAATGAAAGTCGTCGGTTAGCGGTATAACTTGGAAACCCATCATCAGGTTGCTGTGACACGTTTTGAGTCGGGTTTCGGAGGTGGGCGCGAGTTGATTTGGCATGGGGGAATTGGCTGATGCAATATCTATAGGAGGGCAAGATGGGCGCACTCACGTTCTCTACTTGCATCAGCTTGCATAAACTTGTCCGTGGAGCAGGCATCCTTGAACTCGGGTGGGAGCCATGCGAGCTGAGGAAGCACCTTGTCGACGATTCGCACCTCGGAAGCAAGGTCATTATTGTGGATGTAAAGGGCGAGGAAGCGGCCGACATAGCCCAGGCCTCCAATAATAAGGACTGATGGCTTTTCCGTCATGGTGAATGATTCAACAGCTCGCTTGTTATGAACCGTCGATCTCGGTTGACTGGGAAGATGCGTGCGGGGCTATTTCACCCAGTTATGGTTGTTGTCCTAGCCCGCCTAAAGCGTTGACACTGATATACTAGACAACACCGGAGAGCAATCGAGGGAGTTGACACTAAACGGAAGACGGCGTCGGTAGCTAGTCGGTAGTGGTCGAAGAAGGACTGAGGCAATGAGGGCGCCAGGCAAGGAGTAGGGACCTCTGGCACTTGGTTGCTGGTTGGAGCCCCGCCTCGAGATGGAGAGGGAGGTAAGTTAAGGATGGTTTGACTGGCTCGATGGGAGAGGACGATAGCTTGGGCGGGAGACTAGTTAAATTCGGAAAGAAGGGAGTTAGCGCCCCTGACAAAGCCTTTTTGGAATTGATATTTGGTGTTTCCGTCGCGGTCGCAAGGGAGAAAGGAGGAAGAAGGAAGAGTACATGTAATAATGGTGGGAATGAAAGTACAATGACAATGACAAGGGCAGGTCGAGAAGACAGTGGAGGTGGAGGAGGCCGCTTGCTAGGATAGAAAGAGGCCTGGAGGGGTAATATTATGCGGCACCAAATGGGGTAATTTGTGTTCCCGCTTCGAGTACACGGCAAGAAAGAGGGAAAGAGGACAATAATGCTCAGGGACAGATTTGAGAGCGCCAGGAAGTAATATTACGGCAATACTTCCTTCATACCTCAATCTTCTTTCCTGGCTGGCTGTGTTACCACTCGCCGGCACGAATACATTCTCGAGACTTCACTACAGTACACCCCCAAGAAGCCCAGACCAGGTGGAGATGTTGGGAGGCCAGTATGTATACACTGCAAGTAGCAAGTACTAGTGTAGCCATAATACCTCTTCTCCACCACATGTGGTCTGGTCAGGCCTTTTCCCTGCCAGGGGTGAGCGCTTGGAAGGGGCAGGGGCGAGGAGGGGCTATAATGAAAGGGGAAGTGCGGGCATCGTAGCCTGGTCTAGCTTTCTTCTCTGTGTACAAGTATGTACTCAACAAGAGAAGACAGTCAGACAAGATTACCTCACTGGACAAATCAAATGCCTTCATCACACCGGGAACCTGCCAGTCCCAGAAAGGTGTGATGTCGTTGAGCTAAAAAGGACCACAGCACATCAAGCAAGTGCATGGCAGTGCCTGTATTCAATCAGCTGGTGGTGGAGCTAAGAATAAAACCAGACGGCACACCATGGGACCTCAGGAAAAAGTGGGATCATGGAGAGGACTTCCATGCCAGGGACGGGCGCGGGAAAACCGCCGACGGAGCCAAAGAGCACTTGATATTTATTGATGGGATCAAATCCATTGTTCATGGCCTGGCACTGTTGTGCGATCCCGGCCCCAAGACTCGTGCCTGCCCGGTGCCTTGGGAAAGGTACGAGCATTGAATGGCATGGAAAAGAACAAGGAGCACGGTATGGTGTACTAGGCCAGGAGCTAATTCGTAGTCTGGATTGCACTGGCATGCTGTGGAAGACATTGAAGTTCGGGAAATCCAATCCCTTCGTACTTCGTAGTTCAGCATGTTACGATCCTTCCAGCCAGGTAAGTCCAGGCGAACAAGCCTTGGGACATAAACTACTTCGTATCAAGTTCTCCATTATGTTATGGGAAGTATGAAGTAAGAAGTCATCTAGGTCCGATTGATGCATGGAAAACGCTATATTGAACCCTTGGGGGCAATCAGCCAATACTTCAACGTGTCGTGCTCAGACCTAACATCAGACTAGAAATCATAGAGTTTCTAAACCAGTTTAGCCCGCCCCGAAACCTGCAGGACGAAGGACGCGCTTCCCGTTCTTCCAGATTCGTGAGAGGTTCTCAGCTGCGGGTCGAGTCCGCCCCTGTCGCTCCTGCCAGGGATATCCAGGTTGGGGGCATGCGATGTACGACATATGACATCGCGCCTCCAATCTCAGGGAAGTTGGCACCGAACTTGGCAAGAGCAAATCGAGCTACTTCAATGTACGAAGTAAGCAGGAACTACTAGTCGTTGGAAGGAGTCGTCGCCAGCTTGAATATACATCTTACAATTGATACATCATGGTGCTTGGACAATAGCGTAGCTGTTGTCGACAATGATTTCTGGAGTACTACTACTTTCAGAGGAACCAACAATCAATTGGCCCTTTCCTCTCGAAGCATCGACAATGTACGAAGTAGCTTAGTGTACTTTGTGCTCGTCTGTCTGGTAGAGTTGTAGTGTATTACTTATATGACCAGACCCAGTTGCGGCCCTCACGGATAGACCCTGGATTATGGGGCTCGTGATCTTTCGAAAATTTCCTGCAAGTTCACCCCTCTCAGTTTTTGTTCTTTTGTTACCCCCTCCAGACCTAACACACTGAGTACTGTCTTCCTTCCCCAGAGGGCGTCCGACAATGCTACGGACGAAATTTCAGGCCACTCTGCCGAGGTACTTAGCCCAACAACGGAAAGGGCACCTCAAATCGCATGAAGCCTCAAGCCAGTGGGGAGGAGGGGAGTTCTCGGAAAGCGGCGTAGTGTACTTCGTAGACTTGAATAGGTACTAGCTAGAAATCTACATGACAAACTTGGAAGATGATCGGTTTATACCTTTCTCCTTTCGTTTTAGTAGCGATTCTCTACTTAGTATTACTTCGAAAGAAGAGAGCTTCCGACGAGAAACGACTTCGAGCCTCGATGTTATTGTGTACCGCCCTCATACTGAGGTCTAGCACTCCAGGGTTGTAACCTTGGGAGCGAGCCGTGTCGCTTGATCCCGCTCCACCAGGACCGGCTCACACCTAGTGTACACTTCCCTGTCCTAGTTGAGGCACGATCCGCCTCGCCTGGCCTGGCTATACCTGCGCTATGCTCACCCGATGGTCCCGGTGCCCTGTTCAGGCGACATTCCACATGTGTACGAAGTAATTGCCTGGTGATGATCCAGAGGGTAAGCAGACCTCCCCGGTTTGACCTGAAAAGGGAAGTGATGGAGCGTGGAGAATTCGATAAAAGGTGCGAGAGCAGCATGATAATCCATTGATCCATGCTCATGAAGGATCGTTGATGGAAGTATCGTACCTGGACCTCTTCCTCGGAACTCCCACCCGGAACTTTTGTGATTCTTCAACTACAACAATCGCCTTTCATTGACACACAGGTTTGAGATGGGGGCAGCCCGTTGCATGAGTCCCGATCTCTGGTTTGGCTTCCCTCAACGAGAACGAGATGCGGGCCTTCCCATCTTACCAAGAAGCGGTTTTCCTTTCAGAAGATAGGGTTGCGACGAACGCATCAGTACAATTAGATGTCGGATGCGAAGAATGTGGCCATCTATTACTTCGTAGATGCGCAGCTAGGGTCTACTTTTCCCGCACCGACCTCCCAAGGAGTGGTGGTGTGTCCTCGTGTTCCCCGACCACATCCTGCAGCAAGCAAGGGGTAAAGGCGGCGTGCTGCGATGGTACTCGATTCTTTGTTGAACCTTTTCCGGGTCGTCCCTGTATTGATCCATGCGTATACCCCGGAATTCGAGACCCCTGGACAACACTGGCAAAAGAGTCATCGCGGGTACTACCTGTACTTGTAAGGACCTGATCTGATCCATTTGATCTTGATTTCTACTTTGTTTTAAAGACTTTGCACTCACACGAATGCAATTGCACCCCTTGAGCACGCCGGACGACTAGAGTCTTATGACACGTAGTTTATCTTTCGTGTCATAACACTGCGTGGCCTTGGTTGCGGATATTACCTCGGACTGAGAGGCATTGCTGGCTACGGGCTTCATCCAATCTGCCGATTCCCATTCAAAGCCCGGATAGCCCAAAGCTAGGTCGTTTACGGAATAAGGGTTTGTCAGATTTTCCGCCAAGGGCCTGGGGCTCGACCGCACTTCGTGAACATCCCCCTGTCCTGATGGATCATTCCATCATCTCTTGGATCGACAATCACCTCTCTCGGTACCTACCAGCGATATTGGCATCGCCATGTATCATTTAAGGAGTATTATGCCGCACTGACCAGCCGCCTGGCTCGTCGGCCATGCACCATGCACTTTGCACCTCGACGCAGCGGCCTTGACCAAGCCTCATTGCATATGTTACGACTTGTTCATGCCTGCACTTGGTCTCATGCAGGTCTTCTTCCCAGGCCGTCTGCATCTAGGGTCGAGAGTGGATCCATGGAGTCAAGGGAAAGCAGATCGACGGTAGATCTTTTTCTTTCTTTTTTTTTTTCCCTCTTCCTGGCTGGTGGGAACTCGCCTATCGGCAGATGGCTGGCTTGCTAGATGTGATCGATTCCCATGCCTCGGTGTAGGCCCCAGTGTCCTACTTGTTAAAAATGCGCCTTCGGATATGACCATCATGGCCGTCGGGTAATCAGCAAGGACGACTTGCCGCATCGCGGTTGCTCCAGACCAGGCCATGCCATGCGGACCCTAGTTGACAAGCACCTCGTAATATCAACGCGCAAGGACCTGGGGACTAACAGGGAGAAACTTTAATCACCGCTGTCCTAATTGTGACAATGATGGCAATGATGGAGCCAGGTATCATATCATATCATTACGTTCAATATGCATCAAGGGCAGGAAATCCTCGAGTAGTAACATCCCCCCACGCCGATTTTCAAGATGTCTCCATTCTTTTGTTCTCCCATTTCCTCGGATCTGCATCTCCGCAAGGTTATCAATGATCCTTTCTTGTCTCATAGAGTCAATCATCCCGATGTTGAAGATCTGGACCCTCCGAGAACTTGGCTTGACATCTGACCTCGCTCCCCCAGCTTCTCCCATCTTACCATCGTCGACCACCAGCAGGCTAAAGAACAGGCACCGCTCCGTAGTCCCACTCTTTAAGACCCCCCTTCCAAGCCAAACCTTCGCCCCGTCCCGGCCACCGAAATCTAAATCCGGCGTAGTCACAAACTTAAACGCCCGACCAAGCACTGCTGGGGAGCCGGTGGGACAAAAAAAAAAGGTAGTAAAACGAAAAGGCGAAATAGAAAGCCCGTTGAAAAAGCTTCCCGTTCCCCACTCTCCTTGGGACCTCCGCTCCGCGGACCTTGACCTGTCCCTGAATGGGGAAGCTTCGTCGTCGGTGATTCCCGCCTATGTGGCCATTTTCCTTGTTTAGCTCCAGTCCTTTTGTTCCCCTTCTCTTTCTCGGTATAGCTTGGGGAGGATGTTATACAGCGCCCGACTCAGATTACTCGGTGCGAAACATTAGGCCCATGTTTTTTCTCCTCTCTTGGAGCGTAGTATATGGGTCCTCTAGCTCTAGAACTTTTTAGAAGTCGAAGCAAAGTCGTGACATCTCCCGCCTGATGTGGACCTTGACGCCCGGCCTAACAAAACTCTTTCCTGGCATTTTTCCAATGACAGTTTCTGAGACATTGGCTAGAGAAATGATCATCGAAGAGAAAACAAATGGAAGCGAAGAGTAAAAGAAGGAGGGAGAATGAAAAGGGTGGATGAATGGTTTCAAGAAAGAAGAAAAAGAAAGAAAGAAAAAAAAAAGTGCGCGCGTTTCGAACCCGAGACTACAACCGGCGATCAGAGAAGTTCAAGCTGTGACGACTACAGATCTCCGGGGGTTGCTATTTGTTGGAAATCTTGAGCCCGGGTTTGGTATATAAGGCTTATCCTGGGGTTCGACGACTGTGCTGGGAAGATGGGAAAGCGCGACTCTAACGAGGCTCCTTCCTTGTCCATCACCGGTTCAGGCAGGCAGTGTGGACTGAATCGATCGTCTGTGTCTTTGGCTAAGTGCACATAGCAATTTCGGGGAATTCGTTGGCCATTGTGAAGTACGACGAATATAGAAGCCAGAATATGCAAGATGGATCCCAAGTTGAAGCATTGTGTACACACCCAGAACCAGGCAGTTAGGTCTCTCGTTCCATTCTCGGACAATTGGAACAACGAAATATGATGGCTGGCTTAAAACTGGTTCATGAATCGAGGCATCTTCAGAGACGAAAACCTCTCCTCTAACACACAAACACCATACCATTACATTTTCCTCCTTTTCTCTCCGCCTTGTAACCCCCTCGTCAACACCACTCCCCCCGTCTTTCCTCCTCCCTACCTCCTCATACTACCAATAATCTCCTTCTGCGCCTCCCTATCCCTCGCCCCCTCGCTCAAACTCCCCAAGCTCCTCAAATCCGCCACGACATCCTTCGCCTTCCCGAAATAAACCTCCTGCAACAGGTTCCGCATCTTGAGCTCCATGTCCTCGACGAGGCGGCCCACGTTGGCGATGTGGCTGTCGTCCGACTCGACGGGGAGCTCCTGCTCGATCTGGCGCGTCATGTTGCCGCTGAGGTCCATGTCGCCGCCGCCGCCGCCGCCGGAGGAGGAGGCCGAGGGGTTCGTGGAGAGGTGGAGGATGACGGTGGAGGTGAGTTTGTAGTGGGTTGTTCGGCCGCGTTCGATGGCTTCGAAGACGTGGATCGAGTCCCAGACGCCTTGGGAGGAACCGCCCGATGGGGAAGCTGAGGCCTTGGAGTTAGTCCTTCATCGTAGTCCTCTCTTGCCGTGTGTATTGCAACTTACCCTTCTTCAGAAGCACAACCCCCGCAAACCCATCATCCAAATTCCAAAAATAAACACTGCTCACCCCACCCTCATAATACAACTCCCTATAAATATCAAACGCCTCGTTCGCCTTGACCTCCATGGCCCTCACCCTCTCGCTCGGCACGGCACCCTCGCCGGCGCCCTCATTCCCTCCCAACCCGACGCCGCCGGGTCCGCTCTCGTCGAGGGGCGGGTCGAAGCGGTTGGACCAGGGCGAGCGGTAGCTGTCGCCGTCGCGGTTGTAGTCGCAGAGGAGGTAGTCACGGCCGGTTTGGCGGCAGCGCTTGATGGTGAGGGGTTGGTCGACGGAGGAGAGGAGGTCTTCGGTCAGGTCGGGCGCGAGGGAGATTATGGCGTTGAGGTGGTTGGTTGTGTGTTTGGGGTCGAGGCGGCGGAGGAGATCTCTGTGTCGTCGGGCCTTGGAGGTTAGGATATCTTGATTGGGTTTGGGCTG
>JUDQ01000345.1:0-37012 GCA_000812075.1 Scedosporium aurantiacum
CCCACTAAGAACAACAATATAATTATAGAGCCCCCCACTACTACAGCCCCTAGTCCTACAGCCCCTAGTCCTATAGCTACTACCCCCCTAAGTATCTTTAAGAAGTTAGAGATATAAGTACAAGTTATAGCTATTAGCTAACTATCAATAGCTACAGCAACAATAGTACTATAACTAGTAAAGAAACCCTTAAATACTATAAAGAAATATAAGCTAATTTAAAATAGAATAGAAAAGTAGGTATTAAAGCTATTAAAATATATAAATTACTAAAAGCTATAAACTAAGCTTATATTATAAATATTAAAGTAGTCTTTATTAATATTATAAGCTTAGTTTAAGAAGAAGCTTATAATAATTATAAGTAGAAAAGTAGCCTATTTTTATATTATATAACTTATAATAATATTACTAGTAGTAGTTATAGTAACTATTATTATAATAGTGAGGGGGCCTACTACTTATTTTATATTATAACTAACTATAAGTATATTAAACTAAACCTATAAAAAATACTATTAATAATAATTTAGCAAATAATAATAATAGAATCTAGATCACTAGCAGCAGCACTAAGGGCTACAAGCACAGAGCCTAGAGTACAGTAATAACCTTAGTAAAGAGAGGTAGACAAGCTATAGCTAATAGTAATAATACTCCTACTTTAACTAAGACCATTACAGCCACCACCCCACCCCCCACAGCCCCTATCCCACCCCTTACAGCCCTCCTATAGTATATTATAACTATACTATTTAATCCCACTCTAGCTATAGGGCCTAACTTCTTTCCAGGTATAATACCCTAAAGTAATACTAATTACCTTATAGCTACCTACTAATTTTACAAAATATAGCTACAAACACTAACTCCAACTCTACCTACCAATCCCACAGCAGCTATAAATAAATTAAGGATTCTAATCCCTATAGGAACAATTACTAGAGATAGAAAAAGAATCTACTATATTTTATAAAATATAATTAAAGTAATTAAAGATATAGATAAGGAAGATAAAGAATAAGGGATTTTTATAGACTAAATAGATAACTATAATAAATAGTATAAAGTATTTTTTTCAATTTTTTTTTTTTTTTATATTAAAAACTAAAAGTAAAAACTATAAATCTATAAAATATATTATTATCTAATAAAAAAAATATATTTAAATATATATAATATTTCTAATAAAACCTATAATATTCTAAAAAAACTATAATAAAAATAACTTAAAAATATAAATAATATAATAAAAAAACTATAAAAGCCAAACTATAAAAAAAAAAATAAACAAACCCCCTAAAAAAAATCTTAATTATATACTTATAAAAAAAAAATTATAAACTAAAACTTTAGAATATATAATATTACAAATACCTAAAAAGCTATCTAATAGGAAAATAAAGAGCTACCTAATATCTATAGCCCTTAATATAATAGTATAAAACTAACTATAAGTAAATACCTAATCTTATAGATCAATATTAACAATACTAAAAAACTAACCTTATACTTTATTTATTATTATTATAAAATATAAACAAACTAAAAACTAATACTATATAATAATATAAAGGAAATCCTCTTAAAAAGTATCTAAAAAAATATATAAAATTAAATACTCCTTACCTATAAAAAAACTAATAAAAATTCTTACCTAAATAATATTAGCTCTAAGCTATATAATAACTAACTATATACTATTATAAAAGCTATAATAGAAATTAAAATTTTATAAAAAGATAATAAAAGTACTAATTTTTAAAACTAATTAGCCTAGTAAGATTAAAGTAAAGTTAAGTAAAAGAAGAAAATCTAAACTAAAAGTAAATAAAGTACTCTCCTCACTAAGCTATATATTAACTTTATTACTAGATAGATAAGTTTTTATATTACCTAAAAGCTTTAAAATAAAGCTATAATTAATTTTATATATAGTTATATTATAAGTAGTTAAAATAGCCTACTTAGTAAAGATAAAGTAATTAGAAAGTAATATATAAAAAAGCTATTTAAAGTAAATTTAATTAAATAATATATTTATATTAATAATATAAGATATAATATCTAGTAAATTAAAAATACTATTTAACTTTAATATATAAAAAAAATCTTATAACTAATTTATAAAAGTATAGTTTTTAATATCTATATTTTATATATATATATTTTTAATTAAATAATAGACTTTAAAAGACCTCTAAAGAAAAGACTACTATAGATAGGTATTAATAATAGTAGCCTAATTACTACCTTTAATAACTAAAAAGATCTATATAAAATCCCTACTAAAGATAATAAGTATACTACTAAATAAAATATCTAACTTAAAAATATCTTATAAAGACTAATCTATAACTTTAAAATAATACTTATACTATATAAAAACCTTATCCTAAATAATTAAATAGGCCTACTATAAAAGCTACATAAAGTAAGTATTCTTCTTAATAAAATAAATTAAATTTACTATAATATTAATAGGAATCTTAAAATAGGAATAAGCAGTCTAACTACTATTAAGAAGAAGTACTACAATTCTAGAAGAGGCAATATACAAAACAACATCACTACAGGCTCGAAAATATATATAAAGCCTACAATAGAGGAAAGTCTTACTAGTATTACTAGGTCCTTAGATAAAAAAACTAATATTTATAGGATCTAAATCTATAGTAGCTACAATTTTATTAAAATAGTAAGCCTATAAGGTATTTAATTAAGAGTATATACAATCACAAGCTACCTACTAATCTACAACATCATAATTAAGCTTAAACTCCAATAGAAAATTACTACTAAAATTACCTTAATTATACCTATAAGAGGGCAGACTAAATTCCTCTAAAATCTAGCTAGTATTTATAATAGCAATCTTTATTAAATACAGCCTATAATTAATATAAAAGCAATTAAGATTAGTAGGATAAATCAGTCTTAAATATTATATATATTATAGTAGATTATTATAAAAAGCTTTAGTAAACCTAATTTAAATAGAAATAAGATCTATAATATCTCCTAAAGTAAAGGAGATAATAAAAAGCCACTATAAAGACTTTCCTATTTTCTAAAAAGCTACCTCTTTAAAATATAAAATCTACTACTAATTATTATTAACTAAGCCTATAGCAATACAAGTACTATAAAAAGTCTTATATAAAATACTATCAATAGTCTATAAGTCTTTAAAGTAAGTAGGGCCTAAAATAGCTATTAAGAGTAACTATAAATAAAAGCCCTTACTAGTAGTAGGAGGTATATACTATATTTAGCTAATTACAAAGCCCTTCACATATTAATACTAGGCCTAATATAGCTTCTCCTAAAAGATATATCAATTCAGAAAATTAATATAATAAATAGTATAAACATCTAAATAAACTTAATTATAAGTAAAGAAAGCCTTTAGTATAGTTTTATAAGACTCTAAAAGAACTTTAATTTCCTTAACTAAAACATTTTCTAGAAAAAAAATAAACTACTAACTAGGTAAATATATAAGTAGGTAATATATAGTAGGAAATTCCTAATATATAGGAAACTTAAATATCTAAAAATACACTTTATTTAGCTTAATATATTAATAACTTAGATAAACTATAACTTTATTAGCCTACTTTATAAATAACTACCCCCCTAATATCTTAACTATAAAGTAATCTATACCCTTATAAATATATTTATATATATACTTAATTACTTTAATAAAAATACACACCTTAATATTTATATAAATACTATATTTATAACTTAAATATAAGCTATAAGGGACTATATAGTAGTTATTAAGCTATACCTTATAACCTCCAACTATCTAAGATATAAAGTCCCTAGTATCTTAATACTAATAAGTAGGATAGCTATTATTAGAGATTATAATCTTAGTATAAAATAATTTTAGGAACTACTTTAAATATAATAGAAAAGTATTTTGCTAAGTAGAAACTATATAAAAAGCTATAAAGTTATTAATACTATAAAAACTATATATCATCTATAATTTAATAATTTAATAAAGTTACCTAGTAAGATTATTTTTAGAAGTGGGGAGCTTAGTATTAATAACCTTATTAATATTTATAGTATATTTATATAAAGTATTATTCTCCTAAGTTAAAAAAAGGAAAATATAGTAATAAGGGAGGCTATATTTTTAATATTTAATAATCTAAATAGTATTTATAAAAGTACTAAAAAGACTATCCCTTAACTCCTATATAAGAGTAATACTCTTTAATTAAAAGACTTAGTTTATAATATCTAGGTAGTCTAAAGTAGTCTACTAAGAAAGTAATTAATATTAGATTTTATACTAGTTAGGATTTATAGTAAAGGTAATAAAGAAAGTTAGTAGGCTTAAGGTCTATATAATTACTATTAAGTTCTAATAATATTAGATAATAAAATAATCATTACTAAGATAAGAAGCTAGTAGGATAATCCTATAACTAAGCTTATAGGTATTACTATTACTATTATAGACCTAATTAATAATACCCTAGTATAGATTAGCTTATATTTAGTACTAGTTATATTAAACTTAAATAAGCTATTCCTAATTACTAGCTATAAATAGATTAACTAAGAAGGCCTAAAAAAGCTATATACTACTAAATAGTAGAATATAAAAGGACTACCTCTTATATAAAATATACCTATAATATTAATTAAAGCTAATATTATAAACCTTATAACTTATTTACTAATAATCTTATAGTAGAAGGTTATAATAAAAGCTATTATTACTATATAGTAAAAACAATAGGTATATTAATAGAAAATAAATAGGATAAAAAGGATAAATATAATAAAAGCTATAGATAGTCTTATTATTATACCTCTTAGTAAAAATAATATTATAATATCTTAAAACTTTTAAATTATTATCTAAAATAAGGGCTATAATTTTATTAGTAGTTAGTAGATTTTCTTACTACTAATTAGTACTACTTTTAATAATAAGCTATAACTAAGTATCTAAATAGACCTATACTACTTTACTAATAATATTAGATTAAGTAAGATAGTTTCTTATAGTTAAATAAATACCTATATATAAATTATAGGTATATAAATAAAAACTAATATTAGAAAAAATACTTAAATCTAAACTATCTATAGATAAAGCCTACTAATTTATAGTAAAGTTAAGATTATAGAAATAAAGCTATATATATAATAGTAAATAGCTTAGTAATTTAACTAATAAGTTTATAATATAGTATAAGGTACTATAGATCTAGATAGCTATTAGCTTATATAACTATAAACTATAATTTATTTTAGTATACTATATCAAAGTAAATAAAAAAAGACTATTATACTAGTAAATATTTTTCTAAAAAAAAGCTATTAAGGAAGTAGACTTAGTAAATAGCTATTTTAGAAATAGAAGTAAAAGAGTAAAAAGTAAAACCTTGATATTACCCTAGCTATAGTAAGAACTAAATTATAGATTAGAAGTAGTAGAGTTCTAAAAATAGAAAATAGAATTAGTAAACTATAAGGAAATATTATAAAAAGGGGGAAAAAAAAATCAAACCTTTAACCTCTTACTTAGCTAATATAATATACTATAAAAAGTATATTTAATATCTATTAAACCTAAGTTATTATAATTAAGTAAAGTAACTATAGGCTATAAAGGGATATCTTAATTATAAAGAGATCTCTATATAGTAGCTAAACTAAAACTAACTATAAGTAATTACTACTATAAATAGGAGTTTTAGTATTTAATATAAAAAGTATATAAAGTATTATTTAATTAAATATTAAAGGCTATAATCTACTTTATTAATCTATAGCCTATATAATAGTATCTAGGAGAGGACTACTAGGGCTTATATAGCTATTATAGCTATTATATATAAATTTAAGGAGCTATAATAGGGGGTTATTAAGTTAGTAGGATAGAAGCTAGATCTAGGCTATTAAATAAAAAATAGGAATTTTATAATACTTATTTTAGAAAGTAAATAGAAATAATAGGGAGATTAGGAAGCTAATTTAACTAAGAATTATTAGTAATAGCCTATAAAGGGGCTTAAGCCTACTATTTTTAATTATAAACCCTCCTCTTTTTATAATAACTATCATATATAATAAAATAAAACTAGCTATCTAGGTATAAATAAAACTATAACTCTAGCTTTATATAGTAGTAAGACCTATAATACTACTTACTTAGCTAGATATGTAGTAATATTATAGGAGAAGAATAGGATAGTAAATAGGAGAAACTATAAAAAGCTAAAAGCTATAGTAAAAAGAAAAGTAATATAATACTAAGATATTCTATAATATAATAAAAATACTATATATAAGTAAGCTTATAGTATATAATAAGAAAATTAAGTAAATAATAGAAGCTATAAGTACTATAAAAATAAGATTAAAAGTAATATATTATAGAAATACAGTAATAGAAATACTTGTACAGCTGCATTTATATAGTTAACTTTTTACTAATACCTACTAATTACCTAGATTTACATATAAATTATATAGCTATAGAAGTTACAGTTGCGGTACCTGTAATAGTGTAAAAGGTCAATAGAAGTCCTATAACAGGCGTAATTTGCAGTGGAAGTGACCTATTTAGTATAAACCTCAATAACTGGACACATTTTAGAATATATATAAGATAAGAAAAGAAAAGAAGAAAGATATAAGACATATACATATTTTGTAACCAACATAGTTCCACATTCCACGAATCCAGCCTCCTGCCTAAAACAGTTCGACGTCACAAACTCATGGCGAAACGGTGCCATTTCAGTGGTCCGACAAGGAACTTGGGTCCGAATAGTGCCGTTAAACAGTGGTTTTTCGGCGGATGTTCAAGCGGATTTTGAGGATGTTTCAGTTTCAAAGTTAGTTGCCTTTTTGATCTCTGTTTCATTTCCAGGTTCCACTTCACTTCTTCCACTTTCAAAGATTTTTCCTTCTCCCATCTGGACAAGTGTTTTCGCATGGCGCAAGTACACCGCCGCTCTCTAAGACTGTTATCTTCTTCCACCTAGCACGGCTATTTTTAGCCTGTGGCAATTCGCGCTTGCCTGGCAGGCATAGCTTTTGTAGTGACGAGGTCGGCTATCGTTTATCATCCAAGAAGGAATAACGAAGGATTTATATATATATATATATATATATGTATGGATGCACGTATGTATGTACTACTCCCACAAGAAACATTAATTATCAATGTCCTCTTCTACTTCGTAGGCTCAAGGGGTTCCGCAGCAGCAATGCATGGATTATTACCAGTCGTCATAAATCCCGCACCAGCCCCAATTGCAAAAGAACCATCTTCACACCACTGCTCGCACTTACGAAGTATGTTTAATACGAACTTATGTTCCACTCTCTCGAAGAGCCCGATGTTCCCATGAAGTTAGCAAGGAAGGACCACATCTGCCTCACCAGAGAAAAATGCCTGCCAAGAACCAGGCGCTGGGACAGCCAACATGTGGGTATTTTAACCGACCAGGAGACTACCAGGCAGCACTGCCGTTGATTGATGGCTCATGGTCTCTACTCTCTAGCTTTTGGGGGCTGCGCAGTAAAATCGCTCCTCTTTGATAAATCCAACAACCATCAATGTCACCCCGACACACCCTACCCCCCTTCTCATGGCGAAAACGACTCGAACTCGGGGAAGAGACTAGTCTGGGTTCGGGCCTATCCGAGGCAGGACGGAAATTCGGGCGAATCTAAGATTCCTTAGAATCGCGCCGGAATTGGCTTTGACAATGTCCTATCCCTAGAAGAAGATTCGGGCTCAGTGGGCCATGAGAGAACAGTGAACCTTGGCAGGCGGCCGAACCCAACCCTGGTCAGGCCTATCCCACCATTCAAGGTCCGCTCCTTGGTGGCGGTTCAGGTGGCTTCATCTTTCAACTTGCCAGGACCACACGATATTGGAGACACAACACCGCGGAGATTTGGGCTCCCACTTCGAAATGACATGACTTTTTTTCATCAGCAGGATCAAGATATGGCTTGGCTTCTGGCTGAACGAAGCCCGATTAATTCGAGGTGGGACGAACCAGGACAAGCCGCGGACAAGATAGACAATACGGAAACCGCAGGCACAGAAGCGGGTGCTTTGAGGCTTCGCCTCTGATTGCTTCGTACATAGAATCCAGAATCCAGATCCTTTTACCACCGAGAGCCATCGGCCAGATGAAAAAATGGCACCAAGATCGACGATCGAAAAGCCGAGGGAAGTTTATTAGAGCAAATTCTTCAGAGAACATGTATAAAAGAGTCTCTCGTTCCCTTCCATCATAGGACCATCTGTTTGAAATCTAAGCGTGTCGGAAACTACGACCATCTCTCTTACACTCGTCTGTTTCTCAATAGTTATCTCTTCCATCGATCAAAATGTACAAGCTTCGCTTCTTCTCTGTCTTAGCCCTATATACCCTCATCGCCGCGGTTACAGCCACTCCCATCGTCCAGGATGTCAATTTGGATAACCCCATCTCTACGGAGAACCCTTGGGAATTCGAAGACGACGATATCTCCCTCGACAACAGCACGGAGTCCCGCCTCGTAGCCCGAGACCCTAAGCATTTCAGAATCTTCCGGGTACGCTTCTACACCCAGTCCTGCGGTATCAACGGCGAGAACTGCGTCGACGCGAGCAACGATATAATGAAGATCCACACGGACTGCAACGGCGGTAGCTGCCACGGCGAGAAATGGTTCGAATACGACTCCGAAAAGCGACTCTGCGACCAGGAATTCAACGTCTGCGGCACGAAGTACTGGATAAAGTACACGGGCAAGGAGTGGAGCTGCATGAGGCTGACGCTGTTCGCCAACATCAAGGGGTCTCACCATGGGAGGACGTACGGCTACTTGATGCGGGACCAGACGCAGGTTGGAACTTGTTATGTTGACACGAAGAGGTGGTACGGCAAGTCTTGCAGTGCCTTTGGTTCTTCAGACTTTTGGTCGGTCGTGCAGTGTTTCTTTGAATAAGTGGCGTCGACTAAATGGGGCATAAATGGGGATAGGTCTTGTTACGATGAGACAGACAAGAGGTAGAGGAATCGTTTATTCTTCGCCATTTGGACAAGAGGCTCGCCTAAAGACGTGAAGAGATTACCCCAGCATAGCATCTGGAGATCCCAAAGCTCGATCTCCTTTGGTACAAGGGGCGATATAATAGAGGTTCTCTACAGTGAAGGACTAAAGTTACATGAGGTGGAGAATTTGGAGAAGATTTTATTTACCCTAGCGAAGCCAGATAGAACGCAGATTGACGCGCTATGTAGATCAAAGAGGAATCATTTTATTGGAAAAGAAATGTGAGAGTAGGTAGATAAAGAATGCTCATCCTACCGTTCTCCAAAGTGCTATCATGACTACCCCTTTTCTCATCTTCCTCCCAGGCACCCCATAAGCCAGCATTACTAGAACCGCCGCGGGCAACGAAGAACCGGAGGACAGCCGACAACTGCGACGTTCGAGGCATGGGCCTGCGACTGACGTTCCAAGCCCCCGAAACCTATTTTGCCGAACAAACATCTTTGATTCCCGTTATTTCGTTCGCTATCCCGTAGGACAACTCGAGTTTTCTACTGCGAATGTATCAACTAGGTACGATGACCGACGTCTCGCTGGCAACTGACTTAGAGGCGGATTCTCAGAAATAATGCTTTTTTTTAAATCCGGGCGGGGAGTGTGAATTTTCCGCTGGAATAATGGAGATTTCATTTAGCCTCGATGACCAGCAGTTCGAACTCATGGGAACTAATTTGAGAAGTCAGGATATAAAAGAGGACTTTCTAATTACTTTTTATTGTACCCTCCCCCTGCGACCGAAGTGATCCACAGGGTTCCCAAGAGCTAGTCCTGATCATCGATGTCCATCAATGCCTTCATTCCTCGCCCTAACTTTCTGTGTTGTCGCCGTGACAGTTGATACAGTCCGAGCAGGATGTGAACTCTCCGCGCTGCAGGAGGCTACCGAGTCCTACCTAAAGTCCCTCGAGACGGGGGAGCTTCCAGACCTCTTCCTGGAACCAGACGTCCAATATACCGAAAACAACCGAAATACGACGTTCGAGAAAGGCATACAGAGCAAGCAAATTCACATTGACCACTACAAGTCCGTTTACGATCTTGAAGAGTGTGCCACCTTCAGCGAATACATTGCCACCAACCCAGAAAACCCATGGGTAGTCGGGACGTAAATCCGTTATACCAGCGATGACGACGGATCTACGCTGGCTGTCGCCCTGGTGGACACGATTGCTACGACCACGGGAGACTGGCTCTTCAACGCCTCCAAGACGCTGGAGTACATCGACGAAGAAAACTGGGACCCTATCCCTAACGAGGAACGCGACACTCGTGAGGCCCTAAAGCACGCGGCCGATGCGTATCTCGATCTATGGGGCAACCCTGACGCTCCAGTTCCATGGGGTGAACCTTGTGCCAGGCTTGAAGGAAGCGCTCACACCGCCAAGGGAGAACCGACCGACTCATGCTCCGTGGGGATCCCTGGCGGAGATCAACCGCCCGTGTCAGGCCGGCGCTACGTCATTGATGAAGCTGCCGGGTCGATTAACGTCCTTTGTACGTTTGAAACGATGAGAAACGCGCCGGATAGTCACGAGTTTCGGCTGGAAAAGGGGATGCTAAGATATGTTCATACAATGACGGTCATGCGAGACAGAAATGCGGAGGTGGATGGGGAATAGTGTTGGGAAAGGAGAGTGACAAGCTGGAGCAGTGAACACACTCATAGCCTTGTTTTATTGGGAAGAATTGTGAAAAAAATATTCCATCTGCGCAGCCAGGAGCTTAGCGATATCCTGAACTATAGTTCAATCCTCGGACTCCGGAACGACAAGGTTCCCATTCGCTTCAGGCGTTGTAAAACTGTCCTGTGCTGCGATCCACGCTCAATTCCAGTGGTAGCAGTGAAACCGCATTCACAAATTCCGGGTCAAAGTTCTTCAAGCAGTAGTGTGCAATCATGTCCATTCCTGCGGCTAGTTAGATCCCCATGAACACAGAAGTAGGGGTAGAGTTCGAAACGTACCGGCACCAGCTCCTCCGGAGGTCCACAGCTCACCCTTCCTCTCTGAACCATCATACGGTTTCTCATCGACGACCCATCGTTGATCAAGCCATTCAACGTCCGGGTGGAGCTTCTGCGCCATGGGAAGGGCGCCCCTGTTGGTGGTAACCTTGCTGCCCTTCAGGACACCGGCCTCTGCAATCCACATGGAACCGATGCAGGTAGCGAACCAGACCGGGACTTTGGGATAGGCTTCTTGGATGAATTTTATGGCCTGCGGAGTGCGAAGCGAAGGAAAAGAACCACCGGTGAGAACGATGTCAAGATCTCGGGGACAGTCGTCGTAGGTGACATTGGGTTTGATCATGACAGACGGCGTCATGAAGGCCAGATCAAGTGTCGTGGCAATGTAGAAAAATTCCATGGGAATGGCTCTGTCTATGTATTTTTCGTTGGAAGGGTCCAATGTGAGTACGGCGGTGACATAAGTCTCGGAGAGGTTGCCGAGGATGTCGATGCCCATGATGTCGCTAAGCTGAACAGCTTCCATCATGACACCGATGCGAAGGGTCTTTTTGGGGGTTGAGGAGCTCATATTTGCAATGAGTATGGGATGTGTAATTGAGGAGTAAAGGGGCCTGGGTGTTGGTTGCAACTTGCATCCAAATCTCGCCGAAGATAGAGTTGGTGGGGTCTTAAATAGGCTTGGAAACCAATTCCCCCATGTGTATGTTCCGATGTTGCTCGGAGAAAGCATTCTATCCCGAATGTCTAAGAATCCCGACATTTGTCGGCACTGACAGGACTTGATGTCTATGTTCCAGTTACACGACAGGATTAGGGCCGGCACGACTCATCCCATCGGTGCGAAAAGAGCCCGAGACAGGGCTAAAAACTCCGCAGCTCCGAGTGTTGTCGGAACAAACCTTCGGCTAATGTGCACACCAGAGGAAGCCGCCGAGAAACAGCGGAACAACCGGAGAGACTGATTATTCTTATTTGGGTTTCAATTTCATAAAGCGAGCGTTCATCGCCTTTGAAATTTTCCGATCCATCTGCATAACCGAAATCACAGGGTAGACAAAACAGCGCTTGACCACAGATTGCTACCCT
Source organism: Scedosporium aurantiacum (assembly GCA_000812075.1). Classification (NCBI taxonomy): domain Eukaryota; kingdom Fungi; phylum Ascomycota; class Sordariomycetes; order Microascales; family Microascaceae; genus Scedosporium; species Scedosporium aurantiacum. The sequence continues at coordinate 12,158 of JUDQ01000345.1, forward strand.
AATCGATGGCCAAGTGACACTGAGGTCATTCCTGTCCAAGTTCCTTTTCCATCTCAACAAAGAACAGGTCATCTCGCAAAGTCCTACTGCCCACGTGTCGTGGTCGAAATGGTGTCAGCTCGCCTGTCTTTTGGTAGCCGCAGCGCATATACCAAGCGATAAGCTCTGGGCGCATGGAAAGGGCGTTTAGTTCAGCTTTCGTAGCCCCCCAAGTCGTCTGGCAATAGTGTTCGGCATATGTGAGGACTTGACGTCCGAGACCGCCGCGATGATGTCGGGGGTCGACGGCCAGCAGAGAAAAACGAGCGACATTTGGGATGCGGTTCCGAATTCCAATCGTGGCGACGATTGACTTGTTATTATCAGTGGCGATGAGGATCGCGCTGTCGGGCGCCGTAATCTGGGCGGCAATCTCGTCGGCGCCAATGCGAAAATGCCTTGCAATCTCCATGTCCCCAGTCCAGTCTTGTCTACTGTCTTCGGCACGGAAGGCATCTTGTATTAGGGTTTGAAGTTGGGTGACATCGTCGAGAGTCGCGACCCGGAATCGGAGGTTAATATCTATTCCCATTTTGGTCTGTTCTTTTTGATGCTGGACCGGGAGAGGTGAGAGTGCTGGGCATGAAAGATGTCAGATTGCCAAGCAGGGAATTGTCATAATTCGGGGTGTGACATCTATTTTTATCGAATTGGTATCTTACCCAAGCGAAAGGGCGTCATCGACACGGAAATGGCGGACACCTCAGGGAGTTGGGTGCCGACGGGATCCTACACAGAAGTGCTATTGGTTGTTCGTTGATGGCATCCCTTCTGCTCGCCTCGTCCTGGCACTTTTGCATGTTTCATTCTTTGTTCCACCACACTGACCCCAAAACAGGCAACATTATTATCACCTTCCTGTGCTGAAGTATCATCAACCCCACATGCAGAAAGCGTCCTTGCCCCATCGCAATTGAGAAATCAATTCGGTGTTTACCGCTGGTGGAGATCAGCTTTTGCTGCCCTCTCACAGAATGTTTTCAAAATTCAAACGCATTGGAAGTGCTCCCAATCCTAGCAATCGGCCGCCATCTCGCGCTTGCCTAGGAGGATAGATGCTGTTAAACCCAGAGTTCAGTCGTCGTTTCGTTCATCAACAGCTGTAGACATGATTGATTGCAGAGAAGAAAACACCCATAGATCAGTGTAAAAAATGAAACAAGGAAAACAGGCAAGCGAAGATTCTTACCACGGACAACCTGGTGCAGTAAATTAAAACCAAAAGAGTGTATAAGGATCGAAACTACCACCTAGAGCCGAAAACACCGAACCAAACCGTAAAATCCATGAGAAAGATTGACCAGGCGACACTGATGTGTGACAATGATATTGAAACCCCCTCTTCTCCCTCACCGTCGATAACCAACGGAGGCAGTCAAGCAAACTTATGAACCGAGCAACCAAACTCATAAACTGGAAAGTGAACTTTGCACCCGTCGTCCCTGAACGTTCCCCATTCTCGAAACGCCTAGATATGCTTCGAAACTATAGTTTCCTGACTTCACTCCTCTAGTAGCACTTGCATCGACTAGTTACAAACAATTAGTCAAAGTTCCTCTTGGGAGTAAAAGGGTTGGTTTACTTACGGGCGACCGACGAAGGGGATGTACGGGCCATCGCAGTAGCCTCCCTTGTAGCCCTTAATAGTCTTGCACTACATATTTCATCAAGTTAGAATGCTGGGAACACCAGAAACCGATGAAGAGAATACTTACGTGATTGTGGCACTTCTTTTCGCTACCAGGGCATCCAAACCCGCGCTTCTCCAAGCCCACCGGAGCTTCATAGGCCTCCAGCTCTGGGGCTGCCTCGCGAGCAACAACAGAGTCCGGCACAGAGGCGTCAGGAGCGGGAGCGGCCATGGCAGTGGCGGCGAGGATAGTGAAGAGAGCGGTGATGGAGAGCTGGGAGAACTGCATTTTGATGGTGATGATGAAGATGAAGATGGAGACAAAGATGAAAAAGAAGTGGACTTGTTATGTGGAGAGCGGAATTTTGTTGTTTGAATCGCGTTTTTGACTCTTATTGCTTGCTTGCTGCTGGGAGTGTGTTGGTGAATAGAATGACGATTTCGAAGACGAAGAAAGAGGCCTTTATATAGACAAATTCGCCTTCCTCGAGTCTAATGTTTACTATATTAAGAGTATCTCTCAAGATTCAAGCCTGCATAACTAAAGGCATCTTAGATCTGTTGAGGGAATCATAATACGGATACTCAATCTAACCGACTTCTCTCATGCCTTATTCTCTCACTCCCTTGCCCATTTTGGGCTGGTTATAGAGGGTTCGATTTGTGTAGATCATCGATGGACTGAAGATGATTACGCCGGCTCCAGTCTACAATGCCACATGCTGATGTCTCATTGCGGTAAGACGCTCTTGGCGAGGATGATTATAAAAGAAGTTTGTGTAAGAATAGATCAGACTTGGGCCGCCATGCTAATTTTAGAGACGTTCATGCCGCTGAACCCTGCTAAACCCCACAAGCGGGTGCTGAGCCTCATCCTGCCACGACCTTGTTTTTTCCAGCTTCCTCTGTACGGAGTAGATTGAACGTACGAAGTAAGAATACGAAGTACAATCACCACGTGATTAAAACATCGTCGATCTTAAGAAAGGTGCTAACACCTGTTCCCTGACTTCCAAGTTCCGGACGAGGGGACGAGGTCATAACAGCCCATTATCTGAGACGAATTATAATTAGGTTTTTTATAGATTTGATGTAGTACTTTCTAGTACTGGCTGATGTTTTCACCTTTTATAGTTAGACAGGTCGCTCGGGGAATCAACTACGCTCATCGCAGTGCAGCAAGCTAGTGTGCCTGTCCTACACGAAGCTGAGTATGCTTAAAAAAAGTCTTCAATATAATACGGGGATGGGATGGAGACTGGTGGTATTCTCCCTGAGATCTTCCCTAAAATACTTCGTATACCTAGATGAATTAATTGATTATGTTGCCCTGCTAAAATGGCAAATGCCTTAGTTCGCTCTAGGCCCAACCTGGAGAGTATTTGATTTTCTACCTAACTCTCATGGTGCCTCAGTTTGGTGGTACCATCTCATATCTTTTATATCCTATCCTGCAGGCTGCAGCGAGAATCGTTTAAACTCGCCATCTTCGTCAGATCTTCCGAAGGCAATGACCAGAGCCACAACAGGTGCTTTTTTGGTCAATCCCTGCTGCCAGTGCTGGGCTGGAGAAGCACAGGGCACGTGGTCTTCAATGGAAATTCTGCATCGTCTGATTGGATTTTAATCCGTCTATGGTCCAGGTCTGGATGCCTCTTAACCACACTTTGCGATTCTGAGGATTTAGGCTTCAGAAGGCGTCATGATACGATCGAGGGGAATTGGTGGCCCGATATTGTCTTCTTTCATGGGACACTTCACAGGCCGAAGCTCTCATCAGCATCTCCTCTCCATAACTCCCTTCACACGCAAGGTTCCCAACATACGCGGGCTTGCTTCTGGATGACAACTGTCAGATAATTCGTCAATTCCATCAATATCTTCAACAATTCAGTACAACTGGATAGATGGCGCAGAGTCCCTGGAAAGCTATACGAAAGGCGGTTACCACCCTGTCAGTATAGGCGACAAGCTCCACGACCGATACCATATTGTGGACAAGCTGGGTTTCGGCGGATACTCAACTGTTTGGCTTGCTCGAGATCTAGTTGCTAGCCGATACGTGGCACTGAAAGTTGGTATTTCGGACTCACAAGCGCCACGTCGCGAGATAAAAGTCATCGAAGTTCTTTCTTCCAATGCGTCCTCCAACCTCTTTAATGCAGGTCAAAGTTTGCTACCTTCTATTCTTGACAAGTTCGAGGTCGAAGGACCGAATGGCACTCACCCTTGCTTTGCGATGGCTCCGGCCCGCGGCGACTTACGGGAAGCCCTTGAGAGAGGTCTCTTCTCCATCGAGGTTGCTCGAGCACTCTGTGGCGGCCTTGCGTTGGCTGTTGCGGAAATGCACTCCCGGGGCTACATCCATGGTGGTTAGTCCTTCCAAGCCCCCGATACTAACCACGGCAGCGTAAGGTCTCTCACATAGATTATGCAATTAATTTTATTCATTACAGATCTCCATCTCGGAAATGTACTGGTTAAGCTTCCAACTAGCCTTGACGAACTTTCGGTCGACCAATTTTACCACGAATATGGCCACCCCCAGACTGTCCGCATTACTCGACATGATGTACAACCACTTCCTCCAAACATTCCCGAGCATGCAGTTTTACCACTCCATTTGATCATCCCCCCAAGGGAATTTAAGCTCTCAGATGCCCGAATCCTCCTCGGTGACTTTGGCGAAGCCTTTTCCCCTTTAGAGAACCGACTTGGAAAGGACTGCCATACCCCACTCCCAATGCGGCCACCGGAAGTTCAGCATGAGCCCGATTCACCAATATCCTACCCTGCAGACATCTGGGCATTAGCCCTTTCTCTATGGAACATCGTTAGTATGAAATCCATATTTAGCGACTTTCTAACCGGCGACGAGCTTGTGGCTGAGCACACCGACATCCTCGGGCCTTTGCCAACTCCTTGGCGGCAGCGCTGGGCGGCTCAGGAAGCTGAACGGTTCGACGAGATAGGGCAGAGAAGGAACGTCAACCAGAGGCTGTGGCCGTCCCTGGACGTGGCGTTTGAAGAAGGCATGCAAAAGTATCGACGGAAACTCAATGCTGGTGCTTTTGATGATGAAGAGAAGGAGGCTTTCCTCTCGTTGATGCGGCAGATGTTGGTATATCGGCCTGAGGAGAGAATCTCGGCTGAGGAGGTATTGAGATCGGAGTGGATGGTGAAGTGGGCGATGCCGGCATTTGAACGTAGTTTGGAGGAGGACGGGAATACGGGGAATTAGAGCTAGCTATTAGCCTCTTGAACAATTGGCGCTTAATTCTCGCTTCAATTACTCGTTTCTTGTTAGATCTAAAGAGAGCCTTTCCATTCAACTGATCGGAAAACTCAACCGAAAGACCCGCGGAAAAATCCCGTATCCTAAAGCATAAACAACCCGTTGGGCTTTAATGCAATGTCTTTACCGACATGCTTCTTGGGACCGTCAGGTGGATATCGGAGTACGCTTTTCGCGCCGGTTCCGATTTCCAGCACTGAGACATGGATCCGGGAGTAGAAGAGAGGTGTCAGAAGCCGAGATAGCTAGGGATGATGAGGTCTCCTTCACTAAGATATGAAAGCCGGTGCTGTTTTGAGGGTGAGGCAGCGGCTGACTCGGTGACGACTTAACCACAACTTCCTGTCTGAGGACTTCCTTCGGGAAGTCAAGAGCGGCCATGTCAGTTCGACATGAGCTCACAATGCTTTGTGAAGCAAGGAGGCTTCCTTAGCTTCCTTAGTTATATAAGTTGAGGACTAAAATTCACAGCACGCCAGTGCGTTCTATTCGAACCCACATATCCTCGAAGTAACTAACCCCGCCCTTGATAAAGTACTTCGCCGGTCGTTCACGATTCAAAATCAACCTTGGACGATCTTAGGAAGAGTAGAGGGGCTTTGTAAAGCTCCATGCTGGAGATATCCTTGCCAAGGCAAACACGCAGCCCCTATCCGAAGGCCATGCTATGCCTCTGAAACTCGCGCGCTTTGTCGGCATCGAGCCATCTCTCCGGACGAAACATGTAGGGGCAATTAGCTACGATCTCGTCATACTATGTCATCGACGACACCTTGTCAGACCAGGTAGCCACGTCGATCTTGGCCATGAGCTCAACCAAAGGACCTGATCGAAAATACGAAAATCCTGCGGCCTAAAACGGAATAGATCAGACTTGGCAGCGCGAGATGCTGCAGGGAGGAACAAAATGAGCCAAAAGAAAAAAAAATAGAGAATGAGACAGTGCATTCCAGCCAGGACGCACGGCTAATTTCCCACTCTGCTGTTGCACAATCTTGGATCTGGAGGTTTCTCATAGCTCGTCCATGAACTTCTTTTCTTTCCTTTCTCTGCTTGTTCCTGTGTTTTCTTAGACGTGGCCCATTCATCCTTTGACAAGGCTGAAACATGGCGCTCTCCGGAATCATACTACTTGCCCTAGCTGTCTCGACCAGGGCCTTCGCAGCAAATTTTCAGGGGCTCGACCCGACTCTTCTCGAGGATGGCACCGGTGCGAGCCTGCTCAACAAGCGAGGTGATTCGGTGAACGGGACCGTCGTCACATATACGCTGCCAGGCTGCGACGGGGACACGTCCCATTTTGCTGGAGGAGGCAGGACTTGGGCCATTGCCCCGGACACGTGCATGAAAGTGTCGACAAGCACATCGTTCGAGATTCTCGCGGTGCCCAAGTGCGCAAACGGCACCCAGGCTCTACTAGCCCGGTACGAGGGTCGAGACTGCAACTATGGAGAGGTCACATTTGCCGGCGGACTTGTCGAGGTGAAGGATAAAGACATCGGGACCTGCCAGAGCATAGCGCCTAAGGGCTACGCTGTCAACGAGACGCATGCGTCAGTCGCGAGTTTCGGCTTCTTCTGCGATGGGAGAACCTCGCCACGTCCGAAAGACGGTGATAAACCGAAGGAGAAGAAGGGATCCGTCTCGATGAACATTTGCCCTGTCCACGGAAATCCAGCCAGGGGAGCACCGACATGGGAGCACCCTCTGCCGGATGAATGCGTCGTGTCGCTCTCGGGATGGCAGGCAAGGATATACCAGCCTGCCACTTGCGCCGATGGAAGCCAGGCTAGGTTAGCCAAATGGCTCAATACGAGATTTTGTGAGGGACATTACGACGAGATCGTCGATATCACTCCGGACATGATCGAGACCTGCGTTCTGATTAGCGAGGACCATCACGGCAGTTTCACCTTCTATTGCACTGGCGCAGGCAACGGCTGGGCTTTACTCCGACAACAGTCAATACTTCTCCTTACCGCCTCGTGGCTGTCGATATTCCTCGGTGCGAAACTCCTATAGTATCGATTGCCTGTCAGCTACACCCACGCGATCTCAGAATGAGAACATAATCACCAGACCTCCTTGGACACAACAAAGCAACCATATACCTAATATACCTAATATACCTAATCATGTCTCCGCCAATCGGTATTACGAAATAGATTCACGCCCAGCTTCGCAGAACATACTTGGAAACTATACTTGGGAAAACAATGGCGGTCATCATCAACAAATTCAAGGCGGTCAGGGAGGTAGACGCGTCCGTGTATTTTCATGCATACTACATCCATCATAGATATCTAGGCGGAGTTAGATCATCTACCGGGCCTAAGCCCAAGAGAGAAAAGAGTTGGGACACGGCAGTTTCGTGGGGAGCATAATAGGTGAAGGTTACCTGAGGAGCAGGATGTCCATGTCCAAGTCTTTGTGTATATAATACGCTAATTTTCATGTAAATGCAGATTGCCACTTGTGCGAGTTGTATCGATCGACAAAAGAAATAACCCAACAACATCCCGTAGTCACTGTATATCCTGCCGCAGATGTTTCTATTCCCATCCATCTGCCACTTTTGACCCTCTGCCCATCGACGCCACCACGACGCATGAATCATGATTAACTCCTATTTCATCTCTTCTAAACATCATTCGGACCGGCATCCGGGTCTACTTCAGCTTGACCACCAACCTGCTTCCAGAGATCTCACCCCTCCTCATAAGCTCAAGGCACGAATTGATCACCTCCAGCCCACCATCGACAATTTGCGTTTCTGGAAGCGTAATCACTCCGTTCTTCAGCGAGTGATACAGCCAATAGCTCAGCACGCAGCCCAGCTCCTCATTCTCGTGGAACATTTTCACAGGCACCTGGTGAATGCGGACGTTGGGTGCCTTGACCTTGGGTGCGCCCGTGAGGCAGACGAGGTGGCTAAGCGTGCTGCCCTTTTGCGTAAATGGGTCTGGTATCGCGTCGGGTTCGTCGATGTCTGTGGGGTATCGGGAGGATGCGCAAGCTGCGAGGACGTTTTGGCACCAAGTGGACGTTTCCCTGCCTATGAAGTCCATGGCGAAACGGAGGGAACCGTGCGTGTGTTTTCGGACTTCTGTCGCGGCGAGGTCTAGATCGGCTCGATCCACCAGGACATCTAGGTGCGACGTTAATGGAGGGATACAGAGTCGTTGGGTCTATTGCTGAGCACTTACCAACACCTAGGGCACTTAACCTCTCGCCATGCTTTTTTACGTCTACTACTCCGACGATCTTAAGCCCCGTCGCCTTTGCCAGTTGAATACATAGCTGTGCAGTCACGCTCGACGCTCCGTACAACAGGATCCACTCCCCCTTAGTTGGTCGGCTTCCCAGCGAAATGGGATTAAAGATTTCCTCGAAGCAATCTTTGGGAACCGTTTCCCGTTCTTGCTTCTGGAGGATGGCTAGGAGGTCTAGATCGGAGAGTTTCCCTTGCTGGGGGAGAGTGATTCCTAGACAGACTCCGAGGCAGAGGGCTGCCGTGACGAAGGCGACACCGAGAGAAGCGGCTTGGTATGGGTCGATGCCCTTGGGGATTTTTATGGCGTTGAAGCTGCAGACGACGGCATATTCTTGGAAGGCTGACTTTCGGAAATCTCGATAGTCGGTAGCAACAGCTAGTACCTAGTGGAGGAGGAAGTCCGGGTTAGGGTATTTTTTGGACTGGGGATCGGACTAGGATATGGGGAATGAAGATCCTTACCTGATCGCCTACGGATAGCCGGGATCCCTGGGGTGTGTTCTGAGCGACAACCGTTCCCACAAACTCCCTTCCGTTCAAGCATGGAAGCTTTGGCAGAGCGAAACCAAAATCCCTACAGACAAGAACTCAACAAGTCAGCCATGCTTCATCTCAGACAAGCTTATCCGTCGTGTCACGATCTGAATGGGAATACCTACGCTGACTTCCAGTCAATAGGGTTGAGTCCAATGGCCTCAACTTGTACCAGCAACTCCCCATCCTTCAGGTTAGGAATATCCCCCTCAGCAAAAGTCTCATAGGGCGACCGGGGTTGATGCAATAGAAGCTGCGTCTGCACGGTGGGCAGCTTGGGTTGGTTGATTGGAGCCATGTCGGGTACTACTTGTACTGATGTGGTCTTTGCACGCCTCGAGTTTGGGCAAAGGGATGTAAGCCGGTTTCCCATGCGAAGTGACAAAATAGAAAAAACAAAAGGTTTCCTGCTGTCTTACTATTAAACGAAAAAGATGAAGGAGGGAAGGGGGTGTGAGAAACCGCGTGACAACTTTATGCGTAGGCAAGTGAGAGTTATTGGCGGAAACACGGAACAGACACGTCCCAAGCCCGTGGCACTCGGCAATGGGCCGGCCAGGAGTATGATTATTAAATGTGATGTGCTCGGTGCCAATCGAAAGATAATCAAGGCCCTTGGCCAATGCGTGATAACATGGACCAGTTCCGTCAAGGGGGGCCTTGTCCTGTCGGGAGGGGAGTGATGGAGATGTGGTTTTTTTTCTCCGTCGGGTGATGGGCATATAGGGTCGCGCAATCGCTAGGGGTCGAAGGCGTCATGGAACTCCGACGCCAATCCCGAATCATTCCCACCGAGCGTGTAGAGAGTTCCGGTCTGCCATCTGCCATTCGGCATGCCACGCCAGGCGAGAAGATCTTTGGTAAGAGCTTTCCACTTTGAGAAGTGGCCAAGACGATGGACGGCCCAACCGGATATTTTACCAGTCACACTTTATCTTTTTTTATGCCTCGAAGGAGCATCTTGTCTAGATCTCTCCGTCGCAGGCTCAGCACCTCTTGTGCGGAGAGAGCGTGGGGGCATTGCTGCCGAGAGAGTGAGACAACTGCTCGCCATTCTGGTTGAGATTGGACAAGCTCTAGTGGAGGAGGCTAAGAGCACCCTTGGCCCTTGAAGAGCCTTACGGAAGTGGGCATGGCCAATGAGGGACATGATGTCAAGGGGGTGAGCCACTGAGCCCCCGGGGATTCGGTTTTACATGCCCCGGGCCCCGGGCACCCTCCGCAGTTGACCGGATACATCTATATCGAACAAGTAACACGCTTGCGAGGAAACCTGGGATGATAAGAAACGGAAAGACGGACAGGACCCGCACCCCACGACAAGCCAGACCGGGCGGCTCGAGAACCCCTGTTCCTGGACTAGAACCAAGAACCATCACGCACCCGCACCAGCCACTCAATGGAGGGGAAAGTAATAATATCAACATGATCAGACTCGACTGTTAAGAGATGTACGCAATCCATGTTGGAAATGTTGTTCCAGATTAAAATCGCTCAAGACCTTCAGGACCCAGCGTTGCGTCGCTGCATCGCGTCTTTTTGCCAATGGTCCAACGCCGAATGTGGGATTTAATCCATTTAGCTCCGACGCAATCACTAGCGCGTCGCACGTCATCCGCCTCAACCAAGACAGAGACGCAGAAGCTCGTTGGAAAAGGCAAAAGCATTTCCTCTCAAGGAAATGCGTGTAGCGTGTGAAGTAAAACCCGCGGGTTTCGTGGCATCTTTGTTTACAGTCTATTGGAACTTCGGCCTATGCCCGGGATGGCAAATCATGGGATGCTGCCCAGCCTGGGAAAGACCGCATCTCGAGCTAGTATTTTGTCATATTTCTCATAAGATTAGAAAATGGAAACATCGCTCTTACATTGGCCTAACCGCCCATGCCACGCCATGTAACTCTCACCCGTGCTTGAGCTTCTTTTTTTTTTTTTTTTTTTTCCCTCGAATTACTTGGTCCCCCCCTGCAGAGTCCGAGCCAAACCCCTCAGCTGAAGCTCTAGCGAAGGAAGAAACTCGTGCCATGAGGATGCAGGCAGAACGGTTGAGTTGGCGCCTGCGCCGGTTCGCGAGCAATGATCGACGGACCACCGGCCATCCTGCCATATGAAGCGACCAGTTGCTCGCCCTACGGTTGCACTAGGGGTCTATGAGGGATAGCTCAGGATGGAGAGCATGGCTTGACTTGGCCCTCGCCCTCCATTGACCCGGCATAACGACATTTTGCATTCATGCTGCGTCATGGGTCGAGCAGATTAGTAGTTTGTAGCTGAGCTGCAGCAAAGTGACAAGGTGACGAAGTGTCGTGGCCCGCATCAAGACTCTTGGGGATATAATGGGGTCACCATCACTCACTCTTCCAGGAAAAGAAAAGAAATCTTACTTCGCATACCAGGCCATTCGGTCATCTACAAACTCCTTCAATCTATTCCTTGCCAGACATATCCACGCTTCCCCTCCCCCGCCCCCTCCCGTAATCAAACACTTTGCCCAACATGGCTTCCAACGACGTCGTGCACGCCGAAACCGACCCAGCCGTCTACGACGAGTACAAGGAGAAGTGGTCTGCTCTCCCCGAGGATGAGGCTGGCTGGCTCCAGCGTGCCAAGGATGTCGGCGCCGTCCTCGATGTCGATGCTGCCCAGCGTGAGAGGGAGAAGAAGTCCCCCAGGGCGGAGGTTGCGTTGCTGAAGCACTCTGGTCTCACCAAGATTCTTGGTCCCAAGAAGTATGGTGGTGGTGAGCAGCCATTGAGCTTGGGATACAAGGTCATCCGAGAGGTCGCCAAGGCCGATGGGTAGGTGAACGACCTTTGCTCCTTGTAACATTTCGGGATTTCCTTGCATTGCCCTTGACTAACACAGAATGTAGATCCATTGGTATGCTCCTCGGCTACCATCTCCTCTGGTCCCTGACCGGAAACATTGTTGGCAGTGCCGAGCAGGCCGACCGCCTCCAGGAGCTCATCATTACCAACAATTACTTCCTCGGAGGTGCTGTCAACCCCCGCGATGGCGATCTTAAGATCACCGAGGAGGGAGACAACATCGTCTTCAATGGCTTCAAGAACTTCAGCACCGGTGGTGTCATCTCCGACTTGACGGTATTGGAGGGTGTCTTGGATGGCACCGAGAACCACATCTTCGCCGTCGTCAAGTCCGATCAACTCCAGTTCCAGCGCAACTGGAACAACATCGGCGTGAGGCTTAGCGAGTCTGGCAGCGTCAAGATTGAGAACGTCAAGGCGCCTTGGACTGATGCTCTTGGCTGGAACATTGAGAAGAAGGAGCCCGATCTCTCCATTCTTGGCATCCCCTGGGCCTCCCTGTTGCTCCCTGCGTAAGTGTTTTCCCCCCCACCATCGCTCTACATCCGAATTATGCTAAGACCCGAGTAGTATCCAGCTCGTCTTCTCCAACCTCTACCTTGGTATCGCCCAGGGTGCAGTAACCACTGCCGCCAAGTATACCAACAGCACCACCCGCCCATGGCCATATGGTGGAGACGTACGTCTTTCCCCTGTTCCCTACTCATTCTTGCTCGTATACCTAACATCCTGTCCAGAACAAGGAAAAGGCCACGGATGAGTTCTACATCCTCAGCAACTACGGCAACTGGCACGCCCACCTCCGCGCCGCCGAGGCCCTCGCCAACGTGGCCGGCCAAGAGATCGACGCCTTCTACAAGAAGGGCACTCCGGACAGGACCCAGGTTACCGCCGCCGACCGCGGAGAGCTTGCCGAGACCGTCGCCAGCCTCAAGGTCGTGACCACGGACACCGGCCTGCGCGTCACCAACGGCGTCTTCGAGGTCACCGGTGCTAGGGCCACGTCCTTCAGGGTCAACTTGGACCGATTCTGGAGGGATATCAGGACGCACTCTTTGCACGATCCTGTTGCGTACAAGAATCGGGAGTTGGGCAGGTACCAGCTCCTGGGTGAGATTCCCGAGCCTACTTGGTACACTTAGATGGTGTGTGATGGAAAAAAAGGCTAGCCTAATAATCTGTTGTGCTGAGACGGCACGTAGTTTGCTCCATGTTAGCACTGAATTCATGATGATACCAAAGTGCCATTCAACAAGAGTAAACCCAAATGTGCAAGGGTTCAGTGCCTTTAAATTGTTGTTCCATCCATAGTGTCATTTCCATGGTAGTTGACGTAACTCTTAGCCTCCACAAATGCGTGTCAGTATATGCGGCGTGCTTGTACGTTGCTCAGCAGAGGGAGATCTAAGTTGATGCCTCGAGAGCTGTAATCGGCGATGACTAGTTTCAGTCTCCAAAATCTGGTGTAAATGCGTTCCTCAATCTGCCTATCAAGAATTTCCATTCTTCGGAGGACCTCAGTTTAGCTTTCGCAAAGTCTGAGCAAGGATGACTGGGGTAAGGTGCGAGCTCACTGTTTTGAGCTGCCTCAGCTAGAGTTGCCATGCCTGTAAAGTACGCTTTCTCACATACCGAGATGTGGTAGACTAATAATTTATCCACTCCCTCCCCCATAAAAAAGAATAATATCACGGCTAGCGGACTAGTAATATTATATCTCTACCATCAGTCTCGATTAGCAAGACACTCCAAGTCAGCTACAGGACGGAGCACTAGAGTTAGAGCATCGCTAGGCGTATTAATTAGTTGCTGTCTCGGAGGGGAGTTGTGTACTATATTACGGTTCTTGCCTACTTTTCCGAGGTGAGCTTCCTTGCGCTCCTTTTCCTCTATTCATCTCACCACGCTCAACCATCATCAAATTCCTCTAAAGGTTCCAACCATGAACAGTCCAGCGACGCAAGCAACGAATATGTCTGTTACGCGGTTAGGAATGCACTGTAGGCAGGGGCTGTTGGTGGGTCTGATACGTACGAAGACATATCCATGGCCACTGGGTTTGCCAGCAAGGCCGCGGCGGCTGTGCACATTTGTGGAAAAGTTGAGCCGACCCTTTCGGCCGTTCTACATGTTCCGGTGGCTGATGCGAAATATCTCCAGGATTTTGTGCCGATCCAAACTCGGTTTTATCTTCCTTCTCATCTGTCAGCCCCGGAGAGATCATGCCAACCTTCTTCGAACCGTCTGTTTCGGTTTCACTGTGGATTAAATCCAGCAATGCCTGACGGTTGGGGAACTGCCATAATGTGATAAAGGTCCCTAGTGACATGCCTTGTGGCACGTCTTCGTCCGCGATGGATCCCTGTTTGAGGTCTCGTATGTATCTCACTGCGGGAACATCATCTGCAGAGATTGAATTCATAATTCCCAACACCAAGATCATGTTTAGGCCCTTTCGTAATTGGAATCTGACTTGCGAGTCCGCCCCGTTTCTCAGCCAAAGCTCCAGGACCTCTGACCAAGTTCCAGGTTCCCCAGATCGGAGAGACCTCACGAGCACTGTATGCCACAATTGCTTACCGGCAAAGCGAGCTATATCAGGGAATACTGCAGTTGCAGAGAAGCCTTTGCTGAAGACCGTTTCCATGAGATTAAGGGCCGCATGTGGCCCCATTTCATATACAAAGCCGACAATGGCCCTGGACATGATGAGGAAAAGACGGGTTTCGAGGTCGGGAACTCTCCCACCTCGGAAGGCCCAGTCGATAAATTCATCGTAGCCGACGACGGCGCTGAGATCTAGTAGACACAACGCGTGCTGCCGGGTTTCTCGGCCTCCCGTGAGCTGCTTATGGCCTTGGGTTCCCATACAGCCAAATCCACATGTTTCGTACTGGATTCGGTCTATCGAGAGCAGGATGTGAAAGATCTCTTCACCTCTGTCCCCAAGCCTCATCTGCCTTAGTCTATGAAGAAACCCGCGAAGACACGAACTTGCAGGAGAGAATGAAATGAAGCGCAGTCCGTCGTCCTCAAGTTCGTTGGAACTATGGTGGACTATAGCGGCACGATTCTCAACTTCGTTGACCCCATCGTCGGTGTCAACCTTCCTGTAAAGAATAAAGTTGATGAGTGATGAGTGTTGCGCCTGCGTGGATCCCGTTGCAGCCTGTAGCTGCACGTCCATTCGGTATGCCCATGCCATGGCCAGGGTAATCTGGTAATCATCTAATTGACGTGATGGGGCGGTTTGGCGCTTCAGATAATCTTCAAGCACCTCTGGAATGGACCTGTGTATAAACTTGACTGCCGATTCCTTCGTGATCTCAATCAGCCCGTTGCATCGTGATAGGATGGCAGTTTCAATCGTCCTCTGCACCTCGTCGTCCGATGTATTCGCCTGAAACCATCTGTGAAGGCCCAAGTCCGCTATCCCTAGTTGTGCGTCGATCAGTTTCCTTGCATCCCCCGCAGCGAGGATAGAGAAACAACCAAAAGGCCTCAAGTAGAACTGTTCGTCTCTCGGATCGGCACTATTCGCGTCGTCAGTCCATATAGCGTCGAAGGCTGTGTGGCTCGGGTCTCGGTCTTCTGGGGAGAGAAGGATCCCGTACGATCGCAATACGACCGCTAGGAGCATGTCGGCGCTGCCTCGGTATCCGTCGTCAATGCTCTCTAGGATGTGAGACAAGAGAGCCTCTAGGTCCGAAGGCGTTCTGGCCACCTGTTTCCGAAGATGTGAGATGGGAATCAACGCATTTAGGCCCCGCTCTAGAGACTTCAGAACCAGAGCAACCCAGAGGAAAACACCTTCAGCAGCCCGTGAAATGTCACGCACAAGCTCCTCGCACTCGAAATCATCTTTTTGCTGCAGCTTCTTGAAAGTTGGATGGTCTTCAAGCCTATCCCTGATGAATCGCTCAATGTCTCGCTCCGTCAGTCGGTGGAGCGCGATCCTTTGGCGGCTGTCAAATCTTCCCATGAATGGTTGCTGAACCCTGCTCGAAACACAGAGCTTGACGTTTCCGTTGGAGTTTTCCGTCCACTGTAGCAATTTATCGACCAGCTGCCCATGACTCTCGTTCACGCCGCTGTCGTCGAACTCGTCCAACCCGTCAATGAAGAAGCAGATACGAATGCTTCCCATCAAGGGGCCCTGTTCGGCAGAGGCCGAGAGTCTCACCAACCGCGAGAAGGCGTCCTTAATTTCGGCTGCGAGTAGGTCTGATCCCAGTCTTCGTGATGGTTCTTGCATGACCTTGGCCCGTGTGACTGGGAAGAGTGACTTCGCCAATGCAGGGGCTCTGCAGAGAACTTCATATAAAAGACCACGGATTAAGCCGTTGAGGCTCTTTTCGTCTTTATCTGTGCCCATCCTCCAGAAGAAGAATTTTGCAACGACAAGCTCCCTGCCGCCAGCCCATTCCGCAAGGAGAGATTCTGTGTCTGGGTGGCGACAAAGATACTTCATCAGCATTGACTTGCCGGATCCCGGTTTCCCCGCAATATGGAAGACGCCTGATCCTTTTCGCAACCAGTCTGGGAATGTTATTGATAGCTCCGGCTCCCGCTCGAACATCAACTCAGGTTTTTCAAAGATCCACGTAAGTGTGTTTTCATGCGGATCCTTCAGGTCTTGAAATCGCTGGCCGAGGTTTTGGAAGTAAAGCAGGTCCAGGATCATGCCATCGGCCACCAGCTCTTGTGCTCCCCGAAAGGTTCGTGTTGTGTCCTCGGCCGACTGTGCGTTCCTATCGGACTGGATAGCAGATTGGATGGCTTCTAGCTCCCCTTCGAGTTCACCCAGACTAGTCGTAATCTGGGAATTTTTCACACCTAACAGGTCGAGTCTCTGTAGTATTCGTGCGACATCGGCCCTGGAATACGGCTTAATTACTCATTCCATGACTTTTCCTCAATTTCTCTGCTAGGCGCGTTATAACGTACTGAGTCCGGATTGCAATCCGCAAATCCAGCTTTTTGCGAGAGGATTCCAGCTCACCCTGCAACCGCTGGATCTCGCTCGCCCTACCCAGAGATTTTAATGTTGCCCGGCTAGCCGAGAACACATTTCGTCTCTTCCTCGGTCGACACTCGTCTAAAATCTCCCGTAGCTCGTCGCATTGTCCAATGATGTGCGAGGTTAACTTGTGGATCTCGGCGTCGAAACCGGGGCCGTGGAGCCGAGCTTGGTGATCTCTCAGATGCCCGACCACCTCCGCGACGCCATCCGCCTCACGCTCAACCGTCTTGTGAGCGTTCGAGAGGCCATCGACTGAGTTGTAGACTTCAACTACGGCTGCGCCGCACTTAATAGCAGTTTCGACAAGCTGTATGATGTTGCAAGCCAAAGATAGGCCACTAATAGGATCCATGAGGTGAGTGAGGGGAAATGGACATGGTGTTGTTTTGAGGTGATTTGAGCAAAGCTGAATGTGGCTCAAAGAGGTTGCCTGCAGCGCCATGCGCAGTCGCGGCTCGCCTGGATTGGGCATCGAAGCGTCGTCCAATGCCTAAGGCCAGAACAATCAGCACTAGCCAGACAGTGTAGCATAATCATCGTTAACAAATATCTCATCTCACAGGCATATACCTTATAATTATCTAGTATCTATAAGGGAATCCCGTCAACTCCCTCAGTCAGAACCCGAGGAGCGAACAAGCGGGATATATCAGTCTTAGAACGTTCCATTCCTTAGCTGCTTGGGAACTATCATTTTGTGAAAGTTCAAGTCAATGCGGACCCCCCAAAGTGTAGATCACGCCAGTAATTTATAAACTGAATTATAATTATAGTAAAAATATTTGGAATAATAAATTAAATAGTATATATTATATTTTTAAATAGTAATAAAAAATATAGTTAGTTTAAGAAGTTATCCAATATAACATTGGAATACTTATTTACTTTAATAAGTACCTTATTTAGCTTCAAGTTCCAGAGGCTCTTTTATAAGTCCTCCTTTACTTGCCTTTATTCCCTGTTATTCCGCCATGTGTTTCGAAGTCTTATTTATGTGTGGTAACCTTCAAGATTAATCGTGATGGTCTCGCGTTGGCTGTGGATAATGTCTTGTCCCAAGTAGTACGTCCTCCGAAATACCTAACTGTTCCTCATGCCACTCTTCCCGTTCCCCTCAAGAATGCGTTGTTCGCAATGGGCAGAACCGTTGTGATCCTTGCATCCAGGAGCGGTACTTTTACTGCAACGCTGGGGGAATACCCATTCTGCATGTGGGTGCCCCCTTCACTTTCACTCTCTGAATCAAGTTCGGCATCGAGGCCTCCGGCCCAATCAACGAAGCATACAGGCGAGAGTTAAGCTGTGCCACCAGTTCGGCGTATCATATAACAGGGACGGATATGCGCCTCAATATTGGCTTGGCGGCATGTTTTGCCTCGCAATTTTTAAAATCGTGCAAGTTCGCCTCAATTCAATACCGAAAACTGCAAACCCCTCTCTCGTGAGACAACATAAAATCCTCAGCATGGTCAGCTCTTCGTTGCTCCGGGTAGGTTCCCCGACCTTAAGAATAGAGAAAGGAATGAAATCTGATCCACCATGGCTTGGACTTCGAGCCTATACCAGAACACCGGCCTTTTTCACAATGACGAGATCCGTCTTCTTACTATCTGGCCCGAGCTAGATCATGATGGCGTCCTACAGTGCCACCTGGAAAAGGTCTCCCTGCTGGACCTTACGGACGAATATCGGGAATTCGAAACCCAGGGCTCTCCAGGCACTAGCTCCAGCAACTGGCTAGAGAACTGGTACTGGTACAAGTGTCAGATATCCCCTCGAGAGCACCTCGTTGAAGGAGAGGACGACTTCCCCATCTATCCCCCAAACTACGCCCATCGTTTTCAATGGGGAGACTTCGCAGCGCTATCGTACATGTGGGGGGACCCAACCAATTCGAAAGTGATACTCGTCAATGGTGTCGAGGTTCCGGTCACTGTCAACCTTGCCAACGCGCTGGAGATGTTTCGAAGCTCTAACCAGTTTTCGCAAAGCTTCAAATTGTGGGTGGATGCTCTGTGCATCAACCAGGCCGACGTAGCAGAAAGACAAGTCGAGCTTGGGAAGATGAAACGGATCTATAGCTTCTCCTGGTCCGTGGTGGCTTTTCTTGGGAACGCAGCCGACGAAAGCGACAAGGCGCTCGATCTGGTGGACAAGATCGCTAAGCTTCACGGGAACAAGAAAGCGTGCGAGCATCTCCGCGACTCATTGCTGGGTGGCGGTAATGATGTCGAGGCGGGCTCATGGCTAGCTTTGAACAAGCTGACTCTGAGACCGTACTGGGAGCGGCTTTGGATCATTCAAGAGCTGGCCCTAGGCTCCAGACGCACGCAAGTCTTTATCGGTTCCAGGAGCATGAACTGGTTTCACTTTTGTCGAGGGCTAGAGGTGTTTCACTTGTACTTATGGGAGGTGAAGACTCTAAGAGTCCAAGAGGATCGGAGAGCAAAAGACCCGGCCGATGATAAGAGATGGGAAAGAACTGGACCCCTCCACCACATTTACAAGGATCTCTGGGCGATCTCTCAATTGGGAACCGATACGGTAGAGCGACTGCCGCTTAGCAGACTCCTAGAGATCTCCAACTTCGCTTCATCGACGAATCCACGCGACAAAGTGTTCGGCCTGCTCGGTATCATGCCGTCCAGGCTTGCGGATGCGATCATGGTCGACTACACTGTAGATGCCGGCTCCGTCATGACTCAAGCGGCCAAGGCATACATCCAGGTCTACAACAACCTAGAGCTACTTCGCGACGCGAACATCTGGGGCGGATGTTGTGCTCCATCCTGGGCTCCGGACTGGACTTGGAATGGCCGGCTAAGGGACAGGCACCCTGGCGAAGAACTTCACGCGAGAGTCGATAACCCAAACTTCAGCGCGGAACACGACGCTGAGAGGGGTTACGATGCCTCAGTAGGGTTGACGTTTGGAGGGGTCCGTGTCTCGGGCCCAGAAGATCGGTATCTGACCTGCAAGTGCGTCTTTCTAGATGAACTTGATGGGTTGGCAGCCCCTACACGCGCCGTTCAGGGCTATATCGTCGGTCCAATCGTGCAGTCATCGGGGTCGCGCAACGCTTATGGGGGCAAAAAGGAGACGGCCGCCGCAATCTCGTCTGCGTTATATGCTAATCGCAGCCAATCATCCAAGTCTAGCGAGGCTCTCTTGCATCTTCCGAAATCAATCGACGAAGCAATGCATCTGTTTGGTGAGGTTTTGGATTGGCCGCGTTTCATGTCTCAATCTTCCGAGGTCGTGGAGCCTTTCTATATGCGCTGGATACGCTTCTTAGATGCTATCGGAGACCTAAGATTAGGTGGACAGCCCTTGGCCACGTACTTCGATGGGGTTATTTCGCCTACGGCGACCTATGAAGATTACCACTGCGCGTTCCAAAGCTGGATCCGGACTTCCTTGGGCAGAAGATTGGGGACAACAGCCAGCGGCCGCCTGGCATGGGTGCCGCACTTCCAAGAGTGTCCAGGCGCAGAGCAGGCGGAGAAGGGTGACTTGTTTGCTGTGTTTCCGGGCTGCACCACCCCTATTCTACTCAGAAAGACATTTGTGGAAGCCGACAAACGCGATGTTTACCGAGTACTGGGAGAAGCATATCTCGACGGAATGATGGACGGCGAAGTAGCAGAGCTCGTGAAACTTGGGGAGCTTACCATCGAAGAAGTAGTACTTTGTTGAAGATGATTCATGCCCATGATACTTCATTTGCATATTTCTTATCCTTACCATTCCGGGTATTTTGGAAGCACAAGATAACGAGACAGGTCTGAAATACAACCGAAAGTGACGCGAATTAATTATTCACTCCAAGCCATCCCTCACAGAAAGAGATACTCACTCCATCCCTCACATGCCTCCAACTTTTCCCCACGGCTTTCTTGAGTAACCATGGGTGGGGTGGCTCCCTCAGAGTTGACATCCATAGCCACCAAGAGGCAAGTTATAGTTACACAAAATTTTTGCGTAGTTTTCCTTCTAAATTTCTTATTCATTTCGAACATTCATCCACTAAAAGAGACGAATCCTAAACCGAATTCAGTGTGATCCGACTTTGGCACCGGCCCCCCTCACTCGCTCACTTCCCTTCTCAAATGAACCACGGGATGCCTTTCTAAGTTTCTTCACTTCAAAGCGATTCCGCGATAAACTTCAGTTAACACGGATCCGTTTCCATCTGCCGTGGCCTTACTCCTGAATCATGACTGCTTGTCGGGATCCATGCCGGCGACGCCCTGCTTACCAGTGCGACTGGTGCCGAGACCGCCAGTCTCTCGCCGGCATTCTAGGTTCGACCTCCCCTGGATCCTTCCTTCAGATCGTCCTTGTCCCTGGTTCCTGTAGAAGCTGAAGAGAATATCCATGGGTGTGGACGTCAACACTTACCAGTTGGCAAATTTCCAGGGTTACTGTCGGCCATGGATACCGTTGATGGAATGATAATTTGTAAAAATAATTTATGGCTTTTTTCCTGTTTTTCTTTTATCTCTTTCGAAGGGGTTTACAGTTTCGAGTTTTATTAGATTTAAATGACCAGGAACCGTCTCGCTTGCTTGCTAGAAGCAGGGAGAAAATTATTCCGACATACGAAGGAAATACAGAGAAAGAGCCGAGAAAAGAAAACCGAAAAAGAAAAAAAGGAAAAAAAAAAAAGGAAAAAGAAAAAAAAAGAAAAAAGATAAAAGAAACCTGATTCGGCCCGGGCTCGATCCGGGGACCTCTTGTGTCCAGCACCTTATGGATGTTAGACAAGCGTGATAACCAACTACACCACCGAACCAATGATTGTTGGTTAAACAGGCTAACTCTGGCGATTAAGTTGTCTTGCTCAGACCCCAAGGTTAATAGCAGATGTGGATCTCTGCTTAGTTTGGCGGACCCACAGATCTGCTACGTTCTTGTTGATTGAAAGTATGTATTTTCTGCTTGCAGCGGATCAGCCCAGAGGGCCAAGTAGTTGGCTCACTTGGGAGAAGAAACTCGACTGCAATATTCCGGTAAGTTTCGTGGAGCAGATTGAGAAAATGTTTTTGAGGATATGAAATAATCTCACGGACATGTCATATGGCCCGGAAAGCGGAAGAACTCGCTCAACAGCGACTGAGCGACTCGTTAAGGCTGGAACAGATCAGGACGGTTTTAAAGGTCTACATTCTGAGGTCGGCTCAGTCAACCAGAACCACTCGGGGTTCAGATGCCGCACCTGGTTCTACCACTCCTGCTTTCATGATATACTTAGGAAACCTGGCCCTGTTCTTACAACTAGCTTCCAGGATAATATCCGGCTAAGCGTGCAAAGAGTAACATGTCTCCCACCTAAAACAAGGTCTGGAACCCCCCGCCAGCCAGAGGGACTCTATACGAAGTAGACTGGAAGAAACAGGGAGACGCAAATACAAGCGAGAGAATTACACGACGACGGCATCACCTGTTGCCCAAATAGGGAACCGTGATCTGTCATCCTATTTCGTTCGTTCATTCCTCTCTGCCGCTCAGGCCTTGCGAGGATTGAGGTGCCTTGGTATAGGTGCCATATTTCCCAGGGTCTCGAAGATCGCCGATCCCCGCAGCTCAGCTGATTGAGGAGATCTTGATTCCACACGCGGAGGGCAACGAAACCACTGCGGCCTCTGTGGGGGGATGTGCAGCCCTGTGCGACAGGGAATGTCGTGTCAAGTTGTTTCAGATGACGGGCTATTCTTACGAAGGGCAATGCCGGATCAACCGTCTGGGGTGTGTCTGTTTCTGCCGAGTCTCTGATCCCCACCAATCCTCTCTTTCCCGACTTGGGCGCATTCATAAATCACTACATCTATCTGACGAAATACATTGATCCCAATAGAAATTGACCTAGCCTTACACCTTTCATTTGAACAAGGTCGGGATTGCTTGTGGGGTGTAATCACAAAGAACCTAATTTTCAACTGATGATGCCCTAAAATGATTTAAGGGTCGTGAGAGGCTATTCATTGCATTGATATTGCTTCCAGTGGTCTGAACTATTGGCGTGCCATCAGAAGACTGGGTAGATATACAACGGAATACTGGGCCTCAGTCTAGATCATAGCATTGAAACTGTCGGTATGTCCTGGATTTCCAAGATCTGGTTGATCTTGACAACACGGATATTACAGGATGGTTAATGTTGCCTCTGCCATCCTTGCCGTCCCTGTTGATCCCATTGACCTCGCTATCGTTGTCGTTGCCGTCCTCGCCCCTGCTCATTGCCATTTGCATTACCGCCGCCGGCCTGCTCGTTATCATTTCTACCATCTCCAGCCACCACAAACCCTTCTTCATCCTGGTTCTGCGTCATGTCCCCGTTCTTCCGGTTCGGAGAGGTCGACGGCCCAGATCCCGCCCCAGCCACGACTTCAAACTTGTTACAGTCGTCCTGAGCTCCACGCTGGGCCACGGGCATAGCAACTGGCTGGTGGTTCTGAGCCGCGATCATCGTGCAAACACGATACACACCCGGAGGAAGTCCGCCTTCAACCACGGCCTGCAAAAGGCCCTGGCCGTTACCGGCGTCGTCAATGCCCTTGAAGAAAGAAAACTTGCTCGGGTCGGGCGGAGTAGTCGAATCTAATGAGCCGATATCCTGCACCGTGACGTGACAGTGACCAATGATGTCTCCATTGCCGTCGAGATCCTGAGGCGCTGTGTAGTAATTGGTAGTGGGGTTGACGAAATTGCCGGCGTTGAGATGAGAAATCTGGACTGAAATATTGAACGTGGTGTCGGCGAGGATCTTGTCTCCAAATCGGGGGTTGG
Organism: Scedosporium aurantiacum; assembly: GCA_000812075.1. NCBI lineage: Eukaryota > Fungi > Ascomycota > Sordariomycetes > Microascales > Microascaceae > Scedosporium > Scedosporium aurantiacum. The sequence goes on from JUDQ01000345.1 coordinate 35,569, forward strand.
TGATCATCGCCGAGATCATATTGGCTACTGCCGGGATTTTGCCCATAGGGATGCCATTGCATGAACCCGTGGTGATTTGCTTTCCATTGGTAAGCTCCTGATTCCGGCAGAAGTTGATGAAGTTGTTTTTGTTTTCGTCCCTAGTGTATGTAGGTCAATAAAACTGAAAAGACCCAATTCGGGTGGATTGGGTGGATGGTGCTGAGAAGGAAAAAGGGGAGGAGGGGAGGGAATAACACACGTCGCGGATTCAGCTTGGCCTGGTTTAACCCCAGCGGTACCCGGTTCTTGGCCCGTCAGGGCACTGGCACCTTGGATCAGGTTCTCATCCAAGCATGTCTGCTGGTTACGCCGTTTAAAGATGTGGGAGCCAAAGTTGCTCCTGTCGTTGAAATGACCGAGTGTAGCACCCTCGATTAGACCGGCTAATGCGAGCAAAGCAAATGTGAAGGAATGGTGAACAAACATCTTGCGGATCTGCGAAGTGCACAACATCTATCAAGGAGAAAAGGAAGACAAGGAAATGAGAAGACCAAAAACGAGCGGGTGGAAAGGACTGAGGAATATGGGGGAGAAGAAGAGCCATCATCAGATTTATATCTGGTGTCTTCTGTCACTAGAGAGTTGACTGTCATGCTCGGTTCTCAGAACGTCCAAGCAATTGCCCAAATAGGAATCTATGAATTCTCATCCCATGAAACAATGGGGCCCCGGTTTCCAGAACATCCAAGGGGTAGTTGGAACCAGGGGAAGACGACGCAAAAATCTGCCCTCGCTTCCAACCAATGCACCACAGGCAACATATCATGCTTCACTTTGCAACCCTGGAAATTGGTACTCTAGCAAAACGGAAGGTCGCAACTACGACTGATGAAGCATGCGGGCATTCGGAGGAAGAAAACACTCAGTTCTTCGTCCCTCATGTCCGTGCCGACCACCCCGACCAGGCCAAGGGCCACCAGATTCATGCGGCCAACTCGGTCAGGAGAGGACCAGGATCTAATCCTTAACTCGCCGGCTTACCAATCGACGCAGGTGTAGCGTGCTATATTGAGGAGAGCTAGGCGCTAGGCTGTTTATTCGTAACTTGAGATATACTGGAATGTCCCGGCTCCCTCCTGCAGATTCTGCCCTATGCATGGTTTCTTTTTGAATTCTTTTTTTCTTTAACTCTTTTCCTCTTTGCCTGAGACGACTAAAGTGATGCTACACTCTAATACTCAACACTGCGCTTCTTATTATAAATAATAAAACCACGTTGCGTCTTCGCAAACAGACAATACATGCATGACTTCAGCCCGAGTAGGACTGTACATAATATGGACTTAATATATAAGGAGCGTAGGAAGTTAGATAAAACCAGGTAAACTATAAAATACCTATACAAGAGAGTGTGATAACTTATGGCGTACATTCCTCAGTGGAGCGCGATATCCCCCCCCCC